>MWRH01010478.1:0-11208 GCA_002157025.1 Melampsora abietis-canadensis | reverse complement strand
TTGCCAGTGACTTGTGATTGGGTCCTGTGTATCCAGCCTACTGGATGGGAACAACATCTTTCTTACGCAGTTGATGCGTACAGGCACTTTGATCAGTTGGAGAAAGACCTACAGTTCTGTGCCATGAATTTCTTGAAGAAGGAAAAGCTTGGCGCAAATTGCCCACAATGTTTTGGAGCCAATGAATATTCTAAAGAGGAAAACGAACCAGACTACAAAGTTGATATTGATGGCAACTTCCAGCAAAGAAGGCATAGATCTGCCAGTGTTGAGGTCAGTGAGATTCCAATCCAATATCCAAACCTTTTCCTTCATGCAAATGAGGTCAAGAAGTGGCATACACCACCGTCTGGCTCATTGAATGAACCACTGGTAAGTAGATATCAATTTCTTTATTATTATTGTTCAAGCTGACACCCTTTGACCTCCCATTTGCTCAGGACCCTGGTATGCAGATGCACACTGCTGCAAATGACTCACGTAGTGCCTCTACGTGGAGGGCCTGTGATGATACAGGCCTTTTGGCAATGGTGTGTTGCCATGACCACACATTGGCCTTTGTCAACATAGTTCAGAGTGGTGAAAAGTATGTTCTCATCACCACTCTGACATCAAAACCAAGACTTACTCACATCTCTACCTGCAAATCATACTTTGCTCATGCTCTAATGGACTGGTGAATCAACCAGTTGGATGAGAGAGATTCAAAGGTTGGGTCCCTTTATGACATTGGGTGAAACCTTGAGAAAGGTCTCATTAGAGTTTAGCATCTTGATTCATAGTTCATTGTATCTATTATGGGCTCAACCACTGATAGTTCATTTCACTGGTTCATTTTTGATAGCACAACCTCTTTGAACAGGAAAGATTGAGATGTTGGTTCAATTTTGGTACAAGCATGTTTCATATGTATGTACACAGTTAGAGTTGCCAAATAGATTACAACCCAAGAATCAACGTTGGATGGGGCTTGTCAGAGGGTGAGGGTTGTGAGCAGTGTTGATGTAAGATTTGAAAGCTGGTTGAAGCTCTATGGTATGCCACAAAGCAGTATCACATTGATGCAATTGATCTCAAAGCAGCGCACAAGAATGGTCTCTTGTGGACCAATTCTGGTAAGTCAAAAATCCTAAAGTCTGTCTCATGCTTGAGACTCTTCTGACAATTTTTATTAGTTCATTCATGCCTGCACAAGCTGGGAAAAGGCAGGAAAACCTTGACAAGCATGCACTTCATTCTTGAAAAGCTTGGACTGAAGCGTGGTTATACGCAGACATATTTTGCAGCTCACTGGGCTTGTCAGAAACAAATCCAGGCAGAAGTCCATGGTGATACAAATAGACAGCAATTGGAAAACCAACTTGAGGAGTTGGTTGAATACAAAGAAGAGCTGCGAGAGGCAAAGTAAGTATTTCTTTCCTAGAGTGTTATTATACAAAGCTGATATAATGTGTGATACATCTACAGAGAGAAGAGAGACTACCTATGCAGGCATTGACAAAGAACTGCTGCCAAAAAAGCACTCTGGCAAGCTTTCCTGGACACACCATCTTCTTGGAAGAGGAAGTAGACCAAGTATCATTGGAACTTGGTAGTGACATATTCAGAAACATGCCAGATGCCTCAGGTAACAATCTCATCTGCATCTGTTCACGTTTAGATTCTGACTTCTATCTTATATATCAGACCCAACCCATTGTTTGTTGATCCAAGTGAAAGTTTTAAAATCAAAACTATACGTGGCAAAGGTGGAAATTATTGAATTGTCAAAAAAATGGGCACAGGTTTGTGGTGGTTTTTGAGATATGCTCAAACGCACATGGGAATGAGGAAGATCTAATTGGAGTCTCCGTTATAACAGGTGCCTCAGCTTGGGATTGGATGAAGAGTATAATGAATACTAAGCAGAAGTTGTTCCAAAAAAGTGGAAGACACTCCATGATCTGGTTGCAAAGTATAACTCTTCCCATCCAAACAAACCTCCATTGATAAATTATACCCTTGATGAAGCCAAAGCTTTTCCTATAGATGATGCTCTCTTGAAAATCAAACTGATCAAGAAAGCAGTCAGCCAGGCAGGGATTGCACGGCGGTAAGTGGTCTTTGTCTTGCCTTTCTCTCTGGTTGGCATGTTTGGAGTCCATCAATTCTCTTTCTGCACATATCAGGCATGCATCCGTTTCTGTCTTGAAATGATGGTTGGCCTCAAATTGGCTCTTGATCCTCTTCCACCTCCAGCAAACACCAAAGAGCAGGAGGAATGGAATTGCAAAACAGATCCGGATGACATTGCTATTGACCTACACCAGCCATCTGGCCATGGAAATGTGGACTCTGACTTTGACCTGTGTTTTCCTTACCCAAATGGCCTGGGACATCAAGAAGCTTCACCTTAACAACTCTCAGTTACATGGCAGTTGACGAAAGCAGCTCACATCACATCCATCTGCCCAAACTTGACAAAATCACCATCCTCTCAAGAAAACAAACATATATGGGGTCTCTTGAATGGAATCTTCTTTAAACTTGTGGATTTGGGAGTGTACACTGCAGTATCCCTTGATAAGGATAAACATTCCATAGATAAAAAAATGTTTCTCATCACATATACAGAGGCTAATGGAAAGGTATGAAGTATTTATGTTCTTCCTAGCACCATGCATCACCACACTAACACAAACAAATAAAACAAAATTGAGCAAGTTTCAGATATCAGGATTTCTTGATGAAAGTTATTGGAAGCTTGCCTGATTACATGAAAATACATTTAGCAAATCTTATCCTCTTTCACTGAGCAAAATATACTTCCTTATGTGATTGTTGTGGCAGCCTTTCAAAAAAGAAAGACCACCAAATGCGCACTGGACCAAACTCCTTGAGCGGCTCAGACATATGGAGAGCCATGTGATGGTTTGGAGCCAAGCCACAATGTTGGAATAATTCTACACAGCCTTCAAGGTAGTTTTGAATATGATGCTCATATCTTTTGATGTGATTTGTTGTCATTTCACATTTCAGAGCAAGATTTACAAGTGACACTAGGTGCAGAAAGTTCTAAAGGAGACATTTTCATGTTGTCAGGACCAACCCACATTGATATAAGGATCGGTGGCAATTGGATTGAGAAAATATTTCTCCATTCATCTGCCTTGAGCTTTCCAAAGGAGTCTTCTCCCAGGACAGGTAGAGCATGCTTGAGCCATGTAGGAATATGAATATTTTGGAGCCGGCCATTTATCTTTCTAAACATTGTAGCATCAAAGATTATTTCTTCAAAATGGGGAGCTTCCCAGCTCCCATTCCATCCTGAATCACCCAGAATGTTGATGTCTTCATCACTGAGAGATGCATCTATCCCAAAAGAAGCTTCATCAGTTTGAAAACCATCTTGATCCTGATCATTTGGTTCTGCATCAGCATCTTCTTTTTCTTTATTGGAACTTCTTTCTTGATGCTTATGTGCTTTGGCGTGTTCATTGAAAAGATCTTGAAGCTCAACATTTGTTATTGGCTCCAAATGCTCATCAGCATTATCCTCATCTTTCATCACCCAAAATCTTTGGGCATGCCATGCCAGAAGACCAAGTAGGGGATTATGCATAGAATCAACTACATGATCATCCACTATATTCCAATATTCAAGTTCAACAATTACTGAGTAACAAACACTGTGGGTCTTGAAGATTTTTTGGTGCTCCTTCACAGTTTTTGAATCACAAGCCTGAAATGCCCATACTTTATGCTGGGAACATGTATGCACTGACTTTACCTTTGAATTGTGTCTCATCACTACTCACATCATTTTTGGAATGAAATTGGTTTTGAAATGTGAGATTTGATTTTTGTATTACGATCATTTTTGAAATCCTTACAGCATACATTAATTTTTTTGTAGTGAAGAAATTTGTGTTACTGGTGTTTTGAGGCAAAGTTGATTCAATGTCATCTTGTGGGATTGAGGGGATATGAGAGGGATGAATCTGAGAGGTACCAGATTGTTTCTTCTTCTGGGACTTTTGAGATTGATGTTGTTAGCTTTGACTTGCTAGCTCAAAATCTGGAATACATCCAGTCACAAATAGGCTGTTTTTGATATCATCAAGCCAAATCTTAACTTTTTAACCCATGGCTAGAAAATGACCAAGATTCAACTGCTCTTCAGACAATTAACTACCTGGTTTCTGTACCCTCTGAATTGGCCACCCCACATCCTGTATATCAGCTGCTGGGTTGTCTAGGTTTGGAAAGACATTTCAATCCTTGTAAACGGAATCTGTCCCACATGATATCAGCAAGCAAAATCAGACTTGATTATGGCCAGAGAAACACTGACTAAGTAGTCTGTTAAGTTCTTGACCCAGGTGTGCTTTATGCTCATCACTTGGTTGTTGAGGTTTAATTACGCTTCCCTCAACTATCCCAGCAGCAGACTGGCCGTGAATGTGAGAGGCTAGGGTTCGTGGACCCTTCGAGCCCTTTGATACCCAATTAGCAAAGGAACTGTTATTGGAAAACACTTGTGTCCATCCCTTGGCACTGTAGTAAGTTATTTGATATCGCTGGCAAACTACAGCAAACTTTAGGTGAGAAAGAGGACAGAGAAAACATCAGTACACATCTGAAACTTTCAGAGACTGATTAAATAAATGGACTTACAGCGTAATGAGCTTTGTGAAGCTCAACCAAGGACCTATTTTGAACTGTAGCTACTGAAATTGTGGGACTTGGCTCACCGTGACATAGGTGAAGCTTTTCTTTGTCAACCAACTTATCAAAGAAAGGCTGATAATTTTCCTTTTCTTCAGCTGTCAACCTGTGGACCAAAGGAGTAGTGGTCAATTTTTCAAGCTATTGAAGAGAGTTGTGGCGGAACCTAGATCTTCTGAAGCGTTCAAAAGAATGGTTAAATTGGCTAAAGGACAAAAGTAAGGGTATCAAGAGATATCTTTCTCTTCGGCTTTGAGCTTTTGCCAATGTCTTGAAACCTTTTTGTTGTGAACTGTCAAACCTTCAGAGTTGCCTGACTCTGGTACTAAGAGTTTGGGAGATGGGGTTGTGAGATATGAAGCAGGGGAAGTGGCAATAGAAATTGGAGTATTCAAAACCATAGAGATAGAAATAGGGATAGAGGGCTTCAAAACAATATGGGTAGAAATAGGGATAAATGCATTGGGAGCAAAAGAAATAGGGATAGGGATAGAAGGATTGTGAACAAGAGAGGATGAAAATGGGGATAAAAAGATTGTGAGCAATCAGAAAAATGAGAAGAGAAGATTCAAAGAGTCAAACATGAGACAAGTGAGAGGAACAGATTGAGATTGATACAAAAAATATATTTGGAAGACTTCAGAAATGTATATGACACAAGTCAGAAGAAGGAGAAACAAAATTACTGACATTGTTCACTCAATGCAAGAGGACCAAAGGCTAAAAATCAAATTCAAGAATTTTCATGGCCTTTCTTTGCTCCCTCTTCATTGATATAAGTATGAAAACATACACAGTAAAAAAATGGATCCTTAAACTGATTTGTGACAACTCACAATAAATTCCAGACTAAAACTTCAAAAACACCACCCATCAATGCCGCCATCAACATTCTCTTCTCATATTCCAGACATATATAACCCTTCACCAAGGTTTGAATCTCTAAAGAGGCTCTGTTACTTTTTGAACCTTGCTTAGCAATTGCATCATCAAGCAAGACCAATGTCCAGTCATCCAATTTGCTTTTGAAAGTGTCAAGCTGTAGACCTGGGAATTGAGATTGAAAAGGTGTCTTTGGTGATGTTAGTTCAGGATGAGTTTGCATGTCTCTCATGTCTTCTGTTGGATTACATCCTCTGGTATTGGTGGTATCTTCATCAGATTGGGTTGACAAGGAAACCCGGGTCAGAGAATTCTTTGATTTTGATTTCTTCATTTTGGAATGGGAAAAAGATTTGGTGTTGGCAGCTGATGGGTTCTGAGTTGGTGGAGGATTGTTTTGACTTGTGTAATTGGCACAGGTGGAGACCATTTTGATCAAAGCAAAGTTTATAACTCAAGATGGTTAGAGGGTCAAGGGTATTTTTTTATTAGAGTCTTGGAGATATGAAGTAATCATGTTAGAAACCCTCTCTAAGCACATCCCTTCCAATGAACTCAATCATCAATTCATGACACTTGTTGTGAAATCTTGCCCCAAAAGACACAAAACCCATAATTGGGCAAAACTTCAGATGTGGAGTACAAGCAGAGTGTTGTCCAATTTAAAAAATTTGAGTGTGACAACAAATGTGATATACAATGTTTTTGTAGCTACCAATAACTTTCTCTGTGCATATATTCACTGCAAACATTAATCAACTTCCCTTCAATTGAGCAGGGGAAATGATTGGAGGTATAATTTGTCATCAAGGATTGATCACTGCACACTTGAGCCATAGCACCCACACTACATATGTGCACCAGGATGGGAAAGCCAGGAGCTATCATGTACATACTGAGCTCCTCAGCTAACGGCTCATCTGAATGAGTGCATCATATGTAATACCACCTGTAATTTTTTACAGTATTCACCACTCATTTAAAAAGCTAAATACATACACTGACATGTAATTTTGGTGTAATCTAAAATTGGCATGTGCATAGAAAACTATGTGTAGCATACTTCTCAATACCCATACACAATTTTTTCTATACCCATACACAAATTGTTTTTCTGTACCCATTCAGAATTGTTGCTGAGATATCCAGATAGATATGTGCATACCAAATCTCATTCTATTCAATTAATGCAATGGTAGGCATTTTTGACCCTACACATTCCAGAGTTTTCCAGACAAGATTGCATCATTTCTTTTGCGGCCTGAGGCCAAGTTGCTGCTTGACAAGTCTTTGGGACGATCATCTAAAGCTTTAAGCTAATGATCCTGTAAAAAATACCCACCAAGCTAAGATTTGGAAGGATTTTTGTGGTCCAGATGGCAAACAATTCACATCAACCAGTGGAAACCTCACTTTTGGAATGTTTGTTGATGGAATGAATCCATTTGGAAATAAACAAACTGGATGTCATGCATCCATCAATTTCATTGTGATGGTATGCCTCACACTTCCCATTTGGAATTTTTCCAGGCCCATGGGAACCATCCCTTGAACAGATGAATTGAGTTTACATCCTGTTGTCACCCAGCTCAAAAGTCTATGCAATCCTGCATTTCATCTTTCACAAACTCATTGCTATCAAAATGGATGTCATATATGGGCTGCCTTGCTACCACTCCCAGCAGATATTCCAGCATTACAGCAATCTCTTGGATTCTCAAGCGCCACAGAAAACTACTTCTTCTCAATGTGTCTTTGACAAAGTCAGATGTAAAAATCTTTGATTGTTCATCCTGGTCTCCAAGCACCACTTGCCAACACAAGATATGAGCTTATCAAGCACAAGATGCTCAATCAGTGAAGGAGCAAGAAATCATTTTCAAAACTCACAGAGTGCGTTACCCAGGTCTGATAGATCTCAAGTACTGGGACATAATCCACTTTCATGTGGTAGACTCCATGCATAACTTGTTGTTGGGTCCATTAGCAATGGCACTGTAGAAGGTTCTGGGCAATGAAGGAGCTTGTGAATGAAGAAAATCACACACCTACAATCAGGACTACAGAGTTATTAAATCTCCTTTCAGATCATTCAAATCCTTCTCCAACAGGGCAAAGAACAAGAGATCCTGTGGTTGAATTGGAAAATGAAGATGATCACCAAAGTGATATCTTACTTACAGAAAACACAGACTCCAGCAACAAGGACTTCATTCCTCTGGGAAAGGGTGGAACAGGAAGTGGGAACCACCACCACTTGACCAAAAAATATTTGATTCAGCTATGCTAGCAGAAATCAACTCATTACTCCCACGCATTCATATCCCAAGCTGGATCAAGCGTGCAATACACTACAAAAAAAATAATCTTTACCAGGTGGAAATGAAAAGTAATGATGTAGAAAAATCCTGGGACACCAAGAAGAGAGCAAAAAGTCCAGAAAATATGTATCTTGTTTCTAGATGTTGGGGTGTCATGATGAGTATTTTTTGTATTTTACACACAGATATTGGTTGATGTACTCACAATAAAGGTTGAAAACCATCAAAAACACACCTGTAACAACACCTGGAATTTGGCCCATGATTATGAAGACAGGATTTTGAAATCTTCAAACATCAATATCTTGTTCAGTTCTGAATCAAATCACTCAATTTTAAGGTCATCAGGAAGGAAAGTCATGCAGAATGGTTTGAAATACTATAGAGTGTTTACATGACTAGATAACACCTTACTACCTTTATGAAGTGTAAGGGAAAATAGTTTGGCTTTTAAATGAACCAGAAATCAAGTTATTTGGAGCAGAATGGCAAAAGTTATTGGTGTTCCAGACCACAAAATCTTGTCTGCATAATCATGGCCCAAATGTCAAATATTGTTACAGGTTAGTTTTTGATGATTTCCAGCCTTTATTGTTAGTACAGCAACCAATTGATTATGTGTAAAATACAAAAAGATACTCATCATGATGTTGCAAAATCTAGGAACCAGGTGCATATTTTTCAGATGTTTAGCTCTCTTCCTCTTGCCTTGGGAGTTTTTCTATGTCATTAGTTTTTTTTCCTCTTGGTAAGTATGTCATTTTCTGTAGTGATGCCTGTTCTTAGCAAAGCTTCCTTTGGTGAACATAAGGCAGATGAAGGGAGAAATTTATTTACCATTCAATTACCCTTGATACTCATTCCAATGTGGCACGGTCATGATTCAGTCAAAACCTCTCTTCTCAAAAACTTCTGTCACTTAGTATCACTAGTAAACCTGGCACTCAAGCATGTGATGACATCAGAGATTATCTCACCATACCACAATCACATCCAGAGATATCTAGAAGGCTCTATTGTTCTGTTTGAGCACTTTCAACCAACATGCAATCATCACCTTGCAATCCATTTAGCTGATTGTCTAGAGAGCTTTGGCCCAGTTTGCTCTTGGTGGTCTTTCCCTTATGAAAGGTTGATGGGGTCCATGTGGAAATTGTTTCATGATCTTGGTGAGTCATACACCAAGTTCAAATATTTTGTTACTCCTAGATACTAACTCACTGACATGGTATATTCAGGGAAACTTGAAATTACTTTCATGGAGAGTTTCTGCCGTGCAGGAGATCTTGCTTCAATAGTTGAAGATGAAAAGCCTCCCAATGCCCTTCAAGCTTATGTGCCTTGCTTGAAAGCCCTATACAAGTCACCAGAGAAACTCCAAAGATGTGTATCAAACTCCAAAATGGAAATACTTGAACCTAGCATCTTGGAGTTGTTGATTAAGTGTTTGAATGCACAACAAAAGGAAAACTGTACATGGGTTTCTCCAGAGATGGGCAATTATGGCAAAGAATAGCTTGCCTCTGTATGCACCAGGTGCAGCCCAAGCAAGCTTCCATAATCAAGTCACGCATATGGATGTAACCTTCTTGGTGTTTCAAGCAAGCCGGAAAGAGAGTTTCATCCAGTTCATGTCACTGCACATAGGCCACACCTGCTTTGACCGCATTCACCGCGTATTGTCACACCTCCAAATTCCAGAACTAAACAAAAACATTAACAATGTATGACTATGTGTACAATCCTTTCACCCACTATCTTCCAATCAATACAATCTGTTTTTACAAATCAATGAACCAGATGTGCAGGTAGAGTTATGCTTATGGGACAAACCTGACAGTGTTTTGATAAGATTGGATGAGATTGTAGCTCATTGTGAGGGGATAATGTATCATGCAGGTTCCATTCACATGAGTCTGAAGGTTTCAACAGTTGCTCTGGTATCTATGGAGCAATGATCAGCTTTGTTTGTTTGTTTTGGATTCAAGTGGACTTCTTCATGTGTATACATTGTTGAAATCAAATCTTCTGGGATAAAACCTCCCAGATCAATCAATGTGATTGCTATTCCATGAGCTAAGAGTGTGGTCAGCCCTTTGTTTCTGCTTTTTTTCTCCAATTTTCACTCAATTGTGATTTCTCAGAGAGTGTGTAGTGGATGACAATCTAACTTATTGTGATGATATTGATGTGTGATTGAGATTTATTGCAACGTAAGAATTTGTTGCTGCCTGCTTACTACTGGGACTGAGTCCATCTCTTACAAGTAGAGCGGTCTTTAGAAAGGGTTAAATGAAATCCCCAAATTCACCAAAATCAAATCAAGCCCACCAATAATGTGGCAAACCTCCAAAAGTACTGGGGGGGTACAAACGTCAAGGATCATTGGAAACATATTCAAATCACTGGATTTAACTAAATAATTGACAACTATTTTTAAAAGAGAATAATCTGTACAAAAAGAAAACACGCAAAACTTGAGAAAAAACTACACAGTTTGTTTTGTAAAACATTTTCTCAATTTATAGTTACTTTGAAGGTGTATAGACGTTATGATACAAGAAAGGAGGAAAGTACAACCAGAAATGTTGATGTACAGATATATGAGACTGTTAAATATGAATTTAAGTCTTGTTCTTCTTAGATTGGTTACAATTGTGAAGTTGCACTGGATTATGCATCTTGTTGTTCTTTGACTCAATCTCCTGTGCATAGGATTTGACCACTTTGGTCTTGAATGCTTCCCACTCCTGGTCTGACTTACCTTCTTTCATCTTGAGTAGTCCTTGAATTTGTTTGATCAAGGCCTTGTTGATTTGCAATGAGAAACCAAAGTGGGAAATAGAAGAGTCCTTTGGAGGAATTAGATTCCAGCCTTCATCATAAGTTATTGATGCCAAGGTATGGTGGAGCTCATCAGATGCCCAGCAACATTCTATGACCTCATTACAATCCTCAAGAGCCAGCTCCACATGATACTGATCAAGGATAAAATAACATCTTTCAATGTCACCCAAGTAATCTGAAATTTTGACCCAGTGAAGTTCTGTAAGGTTCGTGAGAACCTTCACTGGATACTAATGGACGGGACACTGTGAGACACAGCGGAGGGTTTTCTAGAACCCAAGAGATCTAATCTGTTATTTCAAATATCAACAAAAGCTGGTTCTGAAGGATAAGGGGCGAGAGATTAGTCCCGATATCTCTAAGGATGATCTAATAGTAGAGAATAGAAAAGATAACAAGATAGAAAGAAATAAGAAGTAATGACTATACCTGGTTCCGAAGGATAAGGGGC
>KZ120621.1:0-19698 GCA_002157025.1 Melampsora abietis-canadensis | reverse complement strand
CTAAGCAGTTGTCCCCAGTTCAATCAATCAATTGCACTCTTTCAAAGTTCAATTTTTGACTCCGAATTGCTTCTGCGAGTATATCTGTGGAATGGTTATTTTCTTGTGCTAGCTGTTGGCTGTATTTAGCTCCACAAGGCTGAATGTTTTAACAAGCTGCATTTGTGCTTTGTTGCATAGATATGGCATACTGTTGGGTCACATTTGCCATTTCTGATGATGAAATTCATGATAAATCAATTGATGATCACAGCAAGTTGTCTCCAGTGTATAAAGACATGGCAGACTAGGTAGCATCAGGTAACAGACCCAATGTCATAAGAAATCATCTCAAACTTCCTAGAATCTCATCATGACAATTTTCCTTTTGGATCATCTCAATATAATATCAAGAGGATCATACACACCCAAACACACATGTCAACAATTTTTTTACAGCACAAAGAAACCATACGTTCTCCTCTCAACCAAATCTTCCACAACACCGCATGCTCTTTTGCTCTTTACTACATCTTCACACCACATCACGTTATTTTTTTTCTATGACAAACTAGAGAGATAAAGAAAGGAAAAGGAAGACTCTCAAAATGAATGAAATGCTCCATTTTTTTTTGACAAATCATCAACATATAACTAGTCACGTTTTATCGTATCAAGTCAAAACTCAATTTAACCTAGTAATCAACATCTTGATAGCGGGCATATAAGTCGTAAGTTCTTCTGATTTCACTCCTGAAGTCAAAAGCGAAATATGTAATTGTAAAGCATGTTGAAGATTTCGAGATTCGATAGCTGTTATATCAAGACAACGTTTAAAGATCCAAAATTTCAGCTCCAATTTAGTTTGTTCTAGATATTGAAATTGGGTTTCATTCCTTACCTTTCACAATATCCAATAACTCATCCACAATAGTTTGTGGTACAGTTTCACAATTAAGTCCATCGAATAATACATTTAACCTACGTTCCGTGTCATCTACCATTTTCTTTTGGTTAGGCTTTTATAACAATTCCCCCAACATGTGCGAAAAAAGAAAATACAATCGCATCAGTATTCATTCGGCTAACGATCCAAAAAGAAAAAGGATATAGCTCACCGGTAAGCTTTGTCTCATCTGCCCCATCAATCTATTCAAAGCTACATAAATTGGCTTGCTATGTTCAGGTATGTGGGTTCGATCACCCGCAGCTAGAATTCAGCCAGATTGTTATCAGCATTATCATCTTTCAGATATAAAGAAGTCGTCAGACATACGGTATTTGGATTTCGGTGGCTCAGGCTTTGGTGGAGCAGCACTTGCAGGTGGTTGATTGGGCCTCTGTTGTTGACCAGGAGGCGGTACAAATCCACCAGGTCTAGGGGCATTTATAATCCCATTGTTAGGCCCAGGTGCGCCATATGCCATTGGTGGCTGACCAGGAGGACCCGACATCGAGCTCCGGCCTTGTTGTTGAGGATACCCGGTAGGTGGTGCATATGGTCCTTGTTGTTGAGCTGGATTTGGCATGTAACCACCTTGGCCAGCTGTTGGAGAGTATGGGTTGGGACCAGGCTGTATTCCAGGTGGGACTTGAACTCTTGGTGCTACCGAACCAGGAGTTTGATTAACAGAAACAGGTGGATTACCGGGCCCTTGAGGCCCCATAGATTGAGGATATCCTTGAGGAGCAGGGGGGCCGGGTTGTTGACCATAGGGTCCAACGGATCCCGGACGTTGACCGTACGGACCTGGTTGTCCATATTGTTGTGGCGTTTGTGGGACACCAGCAGCATAACCAGCTCTGGGCGGTGGAGGAACGTTCGCAGCCTGCCCTGGTGTGCGAGTCCCTGCACGTGGAGGTAGGTTGGAGACACCAGGTGATCCTTGCGGTGGTTGATTATAGCCTTGCATTTGGTTATTGTATTGGTTGGGACCAGGTGACATTGTGCGAGAGGCATTCGGAAACGGAGAGGAGATCACTTGTTTCGCAGCGGGGGGCGGAATTGCAGTCTTTCTCGCTTGATTGACAACTGGGGCATCGTTCCATCCTCCTGCTTCACCAATTCGTTGACGAGAAGCAGGCGGAGGGGGTGCAGTACTCGACGCTCGACTAGGAATTGGAGATGTACCCATTGGAGCTGGCGGTGCCGGAAAGAAGGAACTACCTTGCGTGGGTGCTGTGGGTGCATAGGCGTTAGTCGGGTTTGATTGACCGTAAGGAGACTCATAGAAGTTTTGATTCGCATATCCGCCGCCCACATTTGTTCCCGTGTTGAAAGCAGGTTGCTGATTGTAAGCCGTATTGGGATAATTGGCCTGCGCTACGGGACGGTCGTAAGAACGTTCGTAAGCTGATTGAGCGTTGGTAGGTACTTCACTGAATGGTTTGTCTAGTGGTACAGTAGCTGAAGTGTTGGTGGGAGTCTTCTGTTCGGGCTGTAAGATCGGGTTTGCAATGATTGAAGTCAAACCGATCGATTTGGCGAGGCGTTCGCGGGCCTGGGATGGAGCAGAGTTGTCGGTTCCCTTGTAATCTAATGGAGTTTGTGCAACAAATCTCAATGCTGTGTTTACCAAGCCCTGAGAGGCTAACAATTCGGCGTATTCGCAGTAGCGATCGTATAATGCTGCCAATTTGTAAGTTCGAGCTCCAGAGCTTGCAACCTCAGCAGATTCGGTGGGTTGAGCCAAGTCAATATCGATGTAATTGATCGCGCTCTGGAATACGGTGACCTTTTCAATGAAAGTTTGGAGAACTTCTACATGAATACTTGATCTAGACTTTTGATCATCTGCGCCTAAATTCTTGACTTGAGCTTCTTCTTCTTCTTCCATCTGATCAATCCATATTTCAACAATCTTTTCTAATTTGCCTGCAGCCAGGTAGCACAAAATGGCGTTTTTGCGATATTCCTCCACCGTGGTCGGAGTAGAGCTAGGATTGTTGTCGGATGAGGATGCAAATTGATAAGCGAGCCTTTGGCCTAATTGTTCAACCAAGCTAGAAAACTCTTCCTTCTTCGCAAACGTGCACAAGACCACAAAGATTTCTTGCCACTCAGCCAAGTCCGCATTCTGAACCACATCGATCAAGTCATCCATCACAATTGACTGATAGAGTCGTAAGTAAGGTAAATTGGGCGTCTGTTTTTCAAAATACGCCTTTTGAGCTTTTTGGAGTAATTCAGGACCACCTCTAACCGCCAATAAAATCGCATCGGCATATCGTTCCGTCGATAAACACAGTGACACAGCACTTTCAAAGTCGCCCACAACTAGCGCTCGGGTGATAAGACGTTCACCTTTTGATTCTTCCTTGGGGTAGATTTGGAAAGTGTTGGCGCGAATGTTTTCGGAGACGACAGAGGAAGCACGCGACCCAATTGTGGCACCCACGGAGGATGCACCACCAACTCGTGTGAGGATATGATCAGGCAGTGCGGCAGGTCGACCAGATCGCATTGAACTGTAGAAGTCGACCGAGGCGGCGGTTTGACCCGCTGCATTTGCGTTATCATCACCAAATAGGCTAGGCTCGGTAATTTCGGATTCTGCTTCGGCGACCTTGGTTAGATCGGAGATGGCGCTAACACTAGCTTCAGAAGGAGCAGCATCTGGTCCACTAGTGGTAGTTTCATCAGCTTCATAAGGCGCAGATACTCCTTCTGTAGGTGTATCTGCAAATGTCACCAGAGGCTCGCGAGGGATCGAACCAGCATCGGAACCGAAATTGTCCGTGATAGGTGCAGAATGACCTATTTCGCTGACCGAGCGGGACAACGCATCAGGACGTTTTGACGACTTGTAAGCTTCGATTTGACGCTCCACTAAATCCTTGATTTGCTTTTTTGAAAAGCCTAGAAGGCTGACAAGTTCTTCCTTCGAATTCGTCTTGAACAAAGTCGAGAGTAATTTCCAGCTTTGTACCTCTGTTGTAGACGCCGTAGAGGGCAGCTGATTAGTTCGCTCTTGGCACAAGGTTTGCAAGTTTCGTTCTTGACTGGCGTTCTCCAACTTGAGAGCGCGTTCGACAAGAGTGGGTTCAGTGACGACCTGTTTGATCTTAACCGATGTCACTACTCTGGACGGTTGTGCCGGGTCGGCCATGGCTCCTTGCACTGGGACTGGTGCCACCACTTCGTTCGAGAGCGTGACAAGTTTACCTCCAAATGCAAAAGTCGCAGAGACAGGTCGCTTGTGCCACTTAGGGGCCCGCTTCAAACTCACAGCAGCTTTCGCACTGTTCAAGGCCAAGATCCCCTGGTCTCCAAAGATATCACTACCATCCGCTGGGGGGGCATTGAGCTGCGGCTGGGAGATGTTGGATTCTTCGCCGGTCGATTGGAGAGAATGAATCGCTATACGGCCGTCGAAAGAAGCAGTAGCCACTAGATCGGGGTTTTTAGGACACCACTCTGTCTGGAAGGACCAATTGCTACTGGGTGCAAGCTTCAAAGCGGATGACGATGAGTGAACTCATTCTTTGTCACATGGACGAGCTAACAAATGAAATCAAACATACCTCTGCTACAAGATCTCCGCTCGCTGGATTCCAGCAAATCGTTCTGCAATCCTTTCCACAACTTACTAGCAAATCAGAGTCTCGCTTGCACCAAGCAAGGCTCAAAATTCCTTTTTCGTGACCTGCGAGTACACGCTCGGGCGCACGTGCATTTCTTAAGTCCCAAACCAGTACAATTGGTGCCCCATCATCCTCGGAAGCGGTGGCTAATTTTGTGGGCTAACAAAGATAACACGCGGATGAAGTATTGAGCTATTGACGGCTCAAGTAGGAGCACAATGATCGGATTCATTTTCAGGTAACACTTACATTTTCAGGATGCCAAACCACGGAGCTGACGCTACCCGGTCTTCCACCCTGGGGACCCATCCATTGACCTCCGTATTGGGGTCCGCCCATCATCCCAGGTTGATTCTGAGCGAAGGCGGGCATTTGGTTTACTGAACCACTATAGCTAAGAGTAGCGACTTCTCGTCCTTTCTGTCCATTGGCCTCTCGAATATCCCAAACGACGGTATATCCGTTGTTGGATGATGCAGCAAGCACGGATTGTACTACGTGATTCCAGCTCACTGAGGTCACATCGTCCAAGGAACGGGAAGGTGGAGGAGCAAACGGTTTGACTGGGTTGTTGAGGTCCCATATGAATACCTGATCATGGGAATAAGTTGGTGAAGTAGGCGATCAGTAATCCTGGAACGGTGTAAAGATATGATAGAGAACATGAACAACCTCTCCCTTAGTGGCACCTGATGCCAAGATGTTATTTTTGATCGGATTGAAATCGAGACCTTTGACGGGACCGGTATGATTGGTCATCTTGCTCACCAAGGATGCTTCAGGGCTGAAAGAGTACCGATCATCGAAAGAGAAGGTTAAATGTGACAAGATTGTAAGGTGATCAGATTGACATGTTCTTTACCCTTCACCATCCAAGATCTTCAGAGGATCCCAGATATCCAAGTCTGCATTCTCCATTCCAGCAGCAATCACACCCTTTGGTTTCAAGCCAGCTGCATTGCTCCAAGCCAATCGATTGAATCTGTTTTGTATAGGCCAATGATCGAGATAGTACTTGGTCAGCAATCGTCCAGAGTGGTACTACATTATCAAAACTCCTGGGATTAGATCAAAATGAAGTATATTACCGTGAGCTGACTACCACTTCGCCTCGCGAGATGGCAGACTGAGATGAGAAAGGAGACCAAATCTCGAGTTTAGAATCGGAACTGAAGGTCGAATCGAGTGCACCACTAGCAGTACCGGTAGCCAAGAGAGGTACGTTGAATTCGATTGCATTCTTTCCATCTTGCTTGTTGTTGTTTGTAGAAGCGATAGTAGGAGATGATGAAGAGGAAGGAGAGTTTGAGATGGGAGATGAAACAAAAGAAGCAGGAGACCAAGCAAAGGTAGCGGTACGAGGTAAAGAAGTATAACGCATGATTTGATTTGATTTAAATTGATTTAAATTGATTGATTGTGAGTTAGTTAGTTAACTTGATTGGTTAAATGGTAAACTGATTGATGACGATGATGATTGATGGTCATGAAGTTGAATTACTTAGAATGTAGAATGATGATGATGATGATGATGATGAGGCTGTTTACTTTGACACTCACTCTGACTCGATCAACTTGAATCGAAGCGTGGAACCATGACTTGTATACACACCACACACTACATACACACTACATACAAACACATTACATACACGTCTTTCCTCACGCGAATGTCCTTCAACAATTTATTGGACAACATCATCAAAGTCACACTCCAAGCTGAATTCAATCTTCATCTCTGACCACGCCGATTTCTCTTGTTTGTTTGTACACATCTCACACCCTAACTCACACCAGAAAGACAACAAATCTTCCAAAGAAGTTGAAAAAGTAGCATATTCAGTATATATATATATACCAACAAATTATGCAATATGATTATGTATGTACCAACTTCCTTCCCTTTCAATCAATAAATCAATCCATAGAAAAATTAATTTGAATGTCCGATCTGTTGGACAAAAGATCAGAGATATCAAGAAAGAAATCTCCTTTGACATATATATATATATTATGTCCATCCTCTAAGCAGCAAAAAAAATGGAATAAACATCCTCAACCCATCATTTATACACGCATAACAAACACACCCACACCCACACACAAAAGAAAGAAGAAAAAGAAGGGAAAACAGAAGATTATTAACACACACATGATAAGCAACGGATAAGGATTTGCGAGAAAAACAGCGAGAAAAGTATGAATGAGTCTATGAACCGAGTCAAACGTCTAAAATTGATGTCAGTTGGTAAGATTTTGACTTTTTTGAATTTTGGTACATTTTTTTATTGTTGTTGTTGGGATGAGAAGTGATCTGGTCCGTTATCCATCTCATAACATTTTTAAAGAACAAAGAAAAGATGATCAGATTACACATTGACAAACAAACAAAACAAGCAGCTCAAGATCAAGAAAGAAAGAAAGAAAGTGATCTGAAAGAAATGATCAGAATATGTATATCAGTTAAACATTTTATAATCCGTTTTTAAAACTTTCAGAACTTGAGACTCACCTATGGTTAAAGTTTAAATCACAAACAAGTCACCATCACAATGACCACACCATACCATATCATCTCCCAAATTGGCTCTTGTGATAGGTCTGTTCAACTCCATGGTAGAAGAGGGCAGATGATGAGAATGAGGTCTTGGATTAGAATTAGCACTGATCGTACTTCGAGAAGAACTTCCAGAAAAGTCATTCAAGCCAAGTTCTTCTTCCATACGAGTCTTGAGCAAATTCAAACTTTGTTTCCTCTGATGCCGAGTTCGAACCGAGAGAGACCTTTCATCAATCGTATCAGCAAAACTAGATGAAGCTGATAATCCACTGGGTCCGGCTGACTGAGTGGCGCTGGTAGATGGAGAAGTTGGAGTGATTGAAACACTAGGAGGGACACGCTGATCAGGTCGCCCTACTTCATCGGTGAGACTTAGGGGGAGGGATGACGCTTTGGATTTGATAGCCTCTTCGGCACCTCTCAGCTGGTCTTGAAGATCTCCAATGCGGGTCAGCATTTCGTGAGATTTAGACTCTTCTTCGAACAACTTTGTTTCCAGATTTCGGATTTGACTACGTGCATTGGAAAGGTCCATTGAATGTTGTTGTAAGATCGAATCAAGGTAATCTTGGTCAACTCGTCCTGATTGATTGGCCAATTCGCCCTGCGTTCGGGCAAGTTCAGCTCTGACGGATGCGATTTGATCTTCCAGCTCTTGGATATTATTGGTATATTTGGCCGATTGGGCTTGGACTTCCGTATTAGTGCCAGCATGAATTCGAGCCTGTTCTTCAAGCTGTGAGCTTACATTGAGGAGATCTTCGTCCTTGACCTGTAGTTCAGACTGCATTCGATCAAGTTCTTGTTTGTTCTCTTCATTGATGGATTGGATTTTACGTTCGTTCGTTGTTGTCAAGATCGCGATCTGTTCCTTAAGAGAGTCGATTTCGGTCTTCATTTGAGTTTCGGAAGTTTGGAAGGATTGTGATTGTTGTTCAGATCGCTGCGCAGAGATCTCCAGTTCTTTTTGGTGATTTTTCAGCCCATCATTGACTGTCTGTAGCTCGGTTGACAGGCGACTAATTTCTTTAATTTTGGATTGCAGCTCTTGTTCGGCAGCTTGATTTGATTGAAGCAAGTTGGTCCCCGCTGATTCGAGTTCTTGCTGGCTTTGTTTCAGTTGAGATGAAAGTGTATTGATGAGGATAGTCTGATCTGCAAGCTTGCGTTCCAACTCCCCCTTATCGGCTTCAAAGGTTTTCATAAGCTGGTCTTTAGTCTTTTGAATATTATTCTTTTCCTCTTTCATACCATTCAACGCCTTCACCGTTTTGGCCTTCTCATCAGTCATCTTCTTTAAGGCATTCTTCGAGTCGGCTTCGGCCTTTTTCATTGCTTTTAACTCATCATTCAAACGATGAATCTCACTCTCTTTCACCTGATCGTTCTGCTCGAATTCTAGTTTAGTTTGACTCAAATCACGTTTAGCGGTTTCTTCCTCTTCCTTCAAGTTTTGCAACTTTTGTTTCAAATCCAAGATCTCCTTTCTTGATGACTCTAATACTCGATTCTCACCCGCTTTACCAGCCTCCATTTCTTTGATAAGCACGCTCTTTTCTTGCTCAAGCTTCGCTATGTCCTCCTGAAGTTCTTTCAAATTAACTTGGACCTGGCTCAGTTGTTCGTCTTTCAAGTCCATCTGTTTTTGTTTCGAACTGACTTCGGTCTGTAGAGCAGCTATACTTTGATTTGATTTCTCTCGGAAGTTCTTGTGGTCCGAAGTAGCCTGTTCCTTGGAAAGCGTCAGATCCTTGAGGGCCCCATTTACCGTGGAAAGTTCAGACTGGAGTTCCGTGACATGGTTCTTTGTTGCGCTGAGATCTTGTGCAATCGAAGTTGACTTTTGCTTTTCTTCACTGAGACCGGAGCGCGAGTCTGCCAACTCAGTTGATAATTGACTAGCTTCTGACCGGAGTTTTTCAACCAAAAGATCGGTTGATTCCAAGCGGGCCTGAAGGCTCTCAGTCAATGTTTTCAACTCATGATTAGATGCTTCTTGAGCAGATATTGATTCGTTCAATGACTTGCTCTCTTCCTGTGATTTAGCTTGAACGGCCTGAAGCTCGGAATTCAACTTCTGGATGGCGTCCTCTTTGGCTTGAATAGATGCCGTTGTTCGAGCCGACTCTTTGTTTGCAAGATCTTCTTTTTCTACTAGCTGGGCGCGTAACTGCGTGACTTGCTCGCTCAGAGCTCGGTAGCGTTCTTCAGATTGGGACAAAGAAGTCTTTACCGCTGTACACTCTTCTGAAAGTTCGCTGAATCGAGTTGACCAGGTGTCTACTTCGTTTTTAGCGTCAGTGCGGGCCTGCCGCAATAGCTCCGCGCTTTCCGTAAGCTGTTGATCAAACTTCACCTTAGCCTCAGCTAAATCTGTGGACAATTTCTTGGATTGTTGTTGAAATTCTTGCAGAAGCGTGTCTTTTTCAGCGATTTCAGCTCTCTGCGTTTCAGATGAGGCTGCCAAGTCACTTGCTTCGGATATCTTCAGTTCAAGGTTGCGTTGGAGGTCTTCAATTCGAGTGTTTGCTTCCGAAAGTTTTGATCCGAGCTGAGTGGAGTTATCCTTAAATTTCTGGAGTTCGGCGAGTGTCTTCTCCCGCTCAAGACGAAGCTGTTCGGTCTGTTTGATCTGATCATTTTTCCATGTCTCAAGCTCGCGTAATTGCTGATCAGTGTCCTTCAATTGGATTGCAAGGGTGTCATGTTGACTTTGTAAAGTTGACAAGCGTTCGATCGTGTTATCCTTCTCTCGTTGAAGTTGATCCTTCTTCTGATGCTCAGCTTTCAGCTCTTCTGAAACAGTATTGAGCTTAGTCCGAAGGTTCTCTGTATCTTGTGCAATTTGCTCCAATTTTTTTGTAACTTCGGCCTTATCTGATTCTAATTTAGCACAGCTCGTCAGTGAGACGTCCAATTCGGTCTTGAGATGGTCCCTCTCTTTCCCGGTGGCGGAGAGTTGTTCAGCCAACAAATTGAGGCCTGATTCCTTGGTTTGTAGTTGTTTTGAGAGTGAATCGGTTGACTCGTGGAGGCGTGCAATCTCGTCCCGCTGTTGAGCGGCCGATTGTTCCAATGTTGACTTCTCGCTTTGAATGGCGGAAAGTTGAGTCTCGAAAGCCTGCTTAGCCTCGTCGGCAGATTGCCAGTCAGCTTGCGTCGATTGAAGCTTAGAGCGTTCGTCTTCCAGCTCGTCTTTCATCGTCTTCAGCGCTTTTTCACGCTCTCGAATCATCCTTTGAGCCTCTTCTAGTTTCTCGCCGCTGTCCAGTTTTTCGTTCGTCAGCTCGACTGTCTTNGCTCTCCAGTTTTTCGTTCGTCAGCTCGACTGTCTTGACTCTGAGCTCTTCGAGGCTTTGTAGAAGTGATTGATTGTCTTTCTGTAGGGAATCTTTACGCTCATTGAACTCAAGTGTCTTTTGATCAAAAGCGGCAATCTGTGATGATAAATCTTGATTGCTCTTTTCAAGTGATGAGAGTTTGGATTCAAGAGATGAAGTGTGGGATTTTGAGGCATCGAGCATGGATCGAGAGGTTTGCAATTCAGTTTGAAGAGAAGAGTTGGTAGCTTGGAGTTGAGCATTGGAAGTCTGTAGGGCATCATGAGAAGTTTGGATAGTTTCTGCCTTGGAAGTCGAGGCGGTGAGTTCGGATTGAAGTGTGTTGATGGAAACAGCCAGTTTTTCAGCGTTCGCCTCTTTTTCCTTGTTCTGGTTTTCAACAGATTTCATTTGATTCCGTAGACGAGATAGCTCGCTCTCCAGAGCATCGGAGTGGGTTTGCTTCATACGCATTTTAGTCTCGTACTCTTTAGCAATCTCATCTTTTCCATTCTCGTGGGCCTCGCGGAGCTCGGCTACCTCGGCACGACTTCGCTCGAGCTCGGACTGAAGTTGGGTAAGGGTCTGTTGGGTCTCTTTGAACTGTTCTTCTACGGATTCGAGCCGGTCAACGGAAGCAGTGNTGGCTTGTTGTAAGTCTTTTTCTAAAGCCTCGGCTTTCTCGGTTGCCTGTTTCTCAGAATCGCCCATCTCTCCTCGTAGCTTCAGGATTTCTCTTTTCAAGTCTTCGATTTGACTGTTTAGCAAGCTTTTCTCATTCACGAGTAGTGTGATTGTCCGCTGCTGGTCGTCGTTTGTACGAAGGGAAGCGGCTTCTGATGAAGAGGGTTTTGAGATTTCAGTCGTGCCATTGAGCTGGTGTTCCGGGCTGAAAAAGTATCAACAATGAGTTCGTGAAAATACAAAAAGCAGTCTCGGGGGAAGTGACCAACCGGACCACCATAGGGATGGGTGTTGAAGGCTGATTATCTGAAGGCGCAAGCGCAGGATTGGTGTTGTTCACGAGTGAAACGCCATTCTCGGATTGTGCCAGTAATGTGTCATTTACAGGTGGGATGACATGCTCTGACTGAGCTGGTAATGGTGAGGCGAGTGCTCCTTCCGCTTCGGTGACAGGCGCGTGAGTAGCGGTGGCAGATTCGGCAGCGTTGGCATCAGCCTTCTTCTTCGCTTGAAACTTCTTCAGCTGTGGATGAACATTCAAAATGATGGGTGAGACCAAGCCAAGCAATCATCAGGTTGAAAATTCCATTGACATACACGATCCTTCGCCCGAGCTGCTTTTTCAGCACGATCAACGTCGGTATTGGCCATGAGAGGTATAGGGTGAGCTGAGTTCCAAGACGGTAATGTAGTTCGATACGCCTATTGACAGTTATTGAATTGCTGGAATCTTTGAAGGGCGAATTTGAATGAAACAAGTTGTTGAAGAAATGATGGATGTGGACAGAAATAGTGAAGAGTTTCGAGCAAAGCTGGCAACGTCAACATTCGATATGATGTCGTTCTTCTCGGATCCACCGCTGCGGTCCCGGGTACTATCTGAGCTCACGCACTCATCGCAAGGCACCCATATCTGAGCAACAGATGACTCAGAGTCAAAGGTAGCAGCATGATGGAGCATCGAAAATTCAGACTAATCCCATGCAGGCAGAACCCCAAGGAAAAGGCCAGAGTACTCAAGACAGTGATAAAGGCTTAGGATCAAGATTTATTCCTTCTGTTTAGATCAAAGCACATGCGGGAACCAGATCTTTTCTTGTGGAGGTGATCTCAAGGGCATCGAAGTTGTGGTTTGGCAACACACAGTGACCTGTCTTATATAGTTTTGCATTCTCTAGAACCTGACTAAGAATAGATAATAGCCTTGAGATAACCGCATTGAAAGAAGTTCACTGTCGTCCGCTCAGTAAGCCTAAGAAGTATATAGACCTTATTCTTCGGATATTGGGCAACAGAACAAGGACTTTTGTTGGCTTCATATTCAAAAAAGTAGTTTACCTCCTCACCATGATCAAAATCTTTTGTACCAGATTGGCAATTTGACTATCACAAACTGGTGGGCTCGACATGAGGAGTTTCAAAACGAGGGATATACTTACACATATGTCCTGTGCACCCCTTTGGCAAAGATATCCATGGCTATTTTGATGCATTCAACTTCGCCCAGTGATTGATGTTGTGAGTTTGGGGTGAAAGACCTAGAGTTTTTGGGTACTATTTATTTAAGTAAGTGAGACTGGGTAGATGGGTACACGTATGATATATTGGAGATCACATGGTCATAAGATCAAACTTGAAAGAGCCAAAAGCGTTATGTAGCACAAAAATACAAAAATACGAAGTTTTCGAAGATCCTATGTCCAAAGATATATCAATAATTGAAGGAGAACAGCTCAAGATCGATGATCAAGTTGAGTCATTAAGAATCCTAGTGCCCAGCTTAAACTGATGCCATCATCCAAAGGAATCTCTTGTCCGGATGTAATCCTTTTTCGAAAGGTTTCTAAGACAAAAATTGGATCAACTATACTGTACTGGAGAAATAACAATGTACAATAACCTATTGATCATTTAATCCACCAAGTTGGTAGTAGGCGAAAGAATCACAGTTAGACGATGAAAGATTGTATCACAATAACTCAGACACATACCGTTTGCAAAGCTTTGGGCGATTTCGCTTATTGAATTCCCACAACCACCGGTACTTCTCCATTCTTCCTCAATGAAGTCTTTTCTTCTAAAAAAGGGTGTCGCGAGTGTGATGGGTATCACCTATTATTATTATACAACAACAGGTTAGATGTATGATGGACCTCGGTAATTCACTCTTTCATGGATGACGGATGAATTTCCTTGAGTGAAGATAATATCTTACCTGTATCATATGTATCGCATCTCTCGAATCCTACAAAACGTAATGGCAAGAGGAATAGAGTGTGTTATAGCGGTTTACAGAAGTAAACGATGTTGGTTGACTCAGTGGGGTGTTTGAACTTACTGAAAAAAAGGTTGTATAGTCCGCTTTGTTCTCAAAAAGAATCCCGGGTACTTTATTTGCTTTGAATGATGTAGGGATAAGTGGATTGTCGTCTTTCATTAAGTAATAACTATTGATACTACGACGCAATATCATCAATTGCAACTCGACAAGGTCTTGAAGAGTATCGTTGTGAGTAGCCTCTGCCCAAGTCTTCAAACTGTAAAGAAAACTACCCGACATGTCGATGTTAACGCCAGGATATAGAAGCCGTGATGGCAAACTTGAAGGGTTGCATTCAAACACTTAGGAGAAGCGCAAGATAAGTATGCCTATACCTACTCACTTGATGTCCTCGCTACAGCTTTCTTGATTCTTTCCGTCGAGGGAAGTTGTAAGCCCGGTGGCCAAACTATGTCCTAAGAACCAATCAAAGCAACGAAAAAGTGGGAAATGTTCATCGTGCACGGTTGAACTATTGATATCTCGCATCAGATTATTGATGTAGAGACCAATTTCAGGAAAGAAAGTAGGGTCAAGATGAACAAGGATAGAAGCCGCATGAATCAAGTATGAGAAATGGAAATGATGATCTGCAATGAGCATTTCAAGTATAGATATCAGCTATCTCTGGTTGTTACTTAAGAATCGAGTCGCCGGCGCGAAGTAAGCGATCCAAGGAAAGAATGAATACCATTATACACTCCATTTCCAAAGTCATCGTACTCATTTCCTGTCTTGAACATACTGGAGCTGATCAGTCCTTTCCAGGTCTGGTCGTAAACGAGTCTGCTAGCCCGATGTGGTCCGCGAACGAATTGAAGAAAGCTTCGCTTGGTTTTTGCGATGCAAATCGAAGCCAGATCATCATCTTTTAGTATCCGTGCAGCGGTGAGACATTGCAAAGCCTGTTTGGCAAATTTCTTTCCTGCAAAATCTAACAATCCGATTTTGTGTTGTTCCGGAGACATTTCATTAGCAGGAGATCATAATCACAAGACTTGAATCAAAGTTGGATTTACAATAACTGTCTAAACTTGCTTCGGCCTCGAAATCCACCTCTAGTTCTTTGATAAAAATGTCAGTGAGTGTTGTTTTGCAACTCTGCGCCAAAGGGCTCGGAGAAGAGTCATTATCGTAGATGGGCGTGATACCAAGACTCTTCGCCAGTCGCAGATCCTCTCGGAATGCCCACTGAGAAGATTGATAGAGTCGCATCTGGCCAGTTACACGTGATGCAAGCATAATCCGAGGTTCTGTCTCGATGGGGTTCAACATTGCCTGAGTATGATGTGGCAATGCAAAAATCAGAGGTGCTTGAGCATGCGCTCGAGGACCTTGGGTAACTGGGAACACATGAAGCCCATTCTGAACACGTTGAACTTGTTTGACTTCAAATCAATAAAGCTCACGTACACCAGTCAAATGAGTATGATCCCGATCCTCTTGGTCCGGAACTTATGCATGCCTTATCGACCCAAACGCCTACTCCACGATCATAAACTGACTCCTCTTGATGACGCTGATCTGATGATGAAGATGGACTACTGTAAGATTCGCTCATCTTTACTACTTGAATAATCCCTGACCATGGACCCATTGAATGGACCATTTCTGTCTGAGTGACTTGTTGTAGATGTAGATGTGGAAAACCCTTGGCCGGTTGGGCGTACAAGAGCCAGGTAGACTGGTCATTGTATTGAATACGATATTTGATGAAACCATGGAAGTTGGTTTGATCCTGGGTAAGACTAACGATGGCAAGGGTGGATCTGATGATGGGAGTTAAGCCAGTGTAAATCATCGTCATGAATGCAGCCCCACGGCAAATGGGAATGCTGATCATGGAATTGTTGGCACAAGAGATAGTAAAGTGTGCCACAAGCTCAGACCAATCGGTCAAAGTTGGTGTCAAGTTTTGAGAATCGAGTTCTCTGGCCCCAAAGCACATTGTGATGATTAGTGGATTGAGATAATACTTGACTGGCTGACTTGTGCCTGTTGACACTGGTGGACCGAAAACTATATCTCTGGTAGCGGAATGTGATATTCCGAGGCCCACATAGGGGATCGCATTTTGAGTTGAGAGAAGTGATTGGCCATCCAAGAGAGCCAAGGCGTATGGAAGAGGGTAAATAGGATCGGTCCCTCTTGGGGGTAATATGAGTTGAGTATACCACTTGTTGGTACCGGGCGGATGGTTTGACGATGGCCTGGATGGGAGGTTGATAGGCTTTTGGGGATGAAGCTGGCCCCCACCAAATATATTGGGATCGGGTGGCGAGTTTACCAACCCAGAGTCCACTGGGACAAAGAGTGGACCTTGAAATTCATTGGATGAGTGGGATGAGTGCATCGTGAAGTTGCTATGTAGAGCTAAAGTTATTGAGGCGATGACGAAATTGCCTTCCTCAAAAGAACGAACTTGGAACAACCCACTTCGAGTTGGGATGGTCGATCAACTTCTTGAATTCGAGAGGATAAGAATGCAGTTGCCCAAACTATTGTTATAGATAATTCGAAATTTAATCCGATCCCCAGTACCTCGAACTCCTCTTCAGAGTCTTCTGAAGGTGACCAAAGTCAATAGAGCGCATACATTATCACAAATCAAACGATGACAATGACTAATCTCAACGCTCGGCTCCCTACCGCCTCTCCACCTCCAGAAGGAGTTCAAGTGATCGAAGCAGTGCGTAACAGCTGTGAGGAAGTTCGACGCAGGTACAATGTTCAAGTGCGCCTTCCCAAGACTCACGTATAGCTTTCGGCTGGTGGCAAGTACTCAAAGTAGGCATCAGTTGAACGAAGCAGACTGCAATGAATTCCTTCGATCAATCGATCCTGTCAATTACCAGCGACTCTGTAATGACCGAGCCAACGGTCGACGATTTCCTCTTCAATTCTCAAGTCCACTCGATGAGCTCAATGTCGTTTGTGTGCTAGGCCTTTTAAATTGTTTGCACGCTCATCGGGACTTCTTGAAAGAAAAGACCGGCCGTGGGGCATGGGAGGTTGCGTCTGTCTTTGATAATCATTTTGCTGGGATTCATAAAGCCACATCGTTCGAAACTGATGTTCGTTCTCGGGTGGTGATCATGCGTCGACCGAGTAGACAGTGAGATATCTGGTGCTAGGAGCCTACCTCGGTTCATCCTCCATACTCACGACGGCTGGAATGTTACAAGTCACAACCTCATCCCTTGCAAGCTTAATCTCCCTACCACTTCACGTTGAGCGTCCCATAGAGCCTGGATCACCTATCACAGTTAGTGAACCGGACAAACATGCAGTTGCGCTGGTCGAAGAACTAGTACAACTGCTTCATTCAACTGCTCAAGTTCTTCAGCGAGAATCTTGCCCCGATCTTGGAAGCTTTGTGGCAAGTCATGGTTTAAGTGGTGGAGATGGTGATAAACTTTTACGCCTGTTATTGAAGGCTTTTGAAGGCTTCAGGGACATGTACATTCTCGATGGCCAACGTCAGTCTTCTCTACTTCACATCAATCACCAGATTAGCTTGTCTACTCAAATTCCTGAATTATTGCCCTCCAGCGGTTTATATCTTGAAGAAGGCATTGTTTTTGGTCGAGTCCATCTCGGCTACCTTTCGTGATCAAACTGGCTCAAAAACCATCCCGATACCCAAGATATCATCACCCTTACCAATCTTGGCAGACAACGTAGTACCTAGTCAGTAATCTTACACATTCTTAGTAACATGAATCAAAGTAAATTGTCTGATGTGATCCTTTCGATTTAAGCGATGTTGTTGCATTTCA
The DNA here is from genome assembly GCA_002157025.1 of Melampsora abietis-canadensis. Taxonomy (NCBI): domain Eukaryota; kingdom Fungi; phylum Basidiomycota; class Pucciniomycetes; order Pucciniales; family Melampsoraceae; genus Melampsora; species Melampsora abietis-canadensis. The sequence continues at coordinate 2,472 of KZ120621.1, read as the reverse complement.
AGCTCTTAAATCTAAAGGATAGCCCCGATCCTGAGATTGCAGCAATTGACTTGGACTCACCTTCTAGCCAGAAACTTTCTCCGAGAGCCGCAACAATTCTGCGGGCTTCAAGCGTGTCATGCTGTCAACAATTGATTCAACGTGCTCGGGCAATGGCTGCTGATCACGAATGGCTTGGTAGTATGACTGAGGATAGTCTGGATAGTTATTTATGGGCGATTGCTAAAGACGATCCTCAATTGCGTAAACTTCAACGAGTGACTGAATTAGGAACAATCATGTATTGACTTGGTATTGTAGATGTGTCTCAATCAACCTCAGTCAATCAGATACTATATTCCCTTATTAAAAGCTATATATCCAAATACTCACCATCTTGTTAAAATAAGTATAATTGGATTGATCCTAAATCTTGATTCAGATCTTATTGGATCATCCGCTTTATACTTGCACAGAGTTTAGTGCACTTATGAAAAGTCCATCAAGGGTTGTTTTTCTTAATTACGGTTGTTGGTGCTTTGGGGACCCCCATTGCCACACTACATACACTACATACAAGATGAACTTTTGAAAGGATAGGATTGAGTTGAAGTTGAAGGTGGGCAGACACAGTATCAAAGCTAGATAAAAGCGACAATCAAAGCTATGAACACGAGCGGTGAGATTGACTGAGTTAATCCGAAAGAATTTGTACAATTAAGGTTGAAATTTGACAGTCCGATAGTTTTTGAAAGCTGTCCATTGATAGAGACATCCTTCCTCTCAATAAGTAGACACATTAATTTTTTTTATCCTATCAAGTTTTTAGTTAGTTTTGAGGCGCAATGCCGCCTAATGCGCAGGCGGACCAATTTACATGGACAGGTGGTGTGGTACTATCATTTTGATCCAGTTTGCGAGGTTAATCCAGCTTTCCCTCCGACTGATGCTGCCACTAAACTGTCGCTTGCTGCAAACCATCAAAACACATTTTGAGCAAGGTTAATCTCAAAATCTCAAACATCTTCATTTTCGGGTTAAGACTTACCGGAAAAAAGAGTGGCAAATGCCTCTCCTAATGCTTCAAAGTTGTTTTTGATGACACTGGTAAAGTAAGATCAATTACATAGTTGTCACATGCGTACATAGAAAATGGTCTTGTCAGAGTTGTGATTTCTAGGAAGGTTAAAAAAAGGGCTATAATCTGACATTGACTCACTTCGCATCATCCGGAGTTTTCTTGATGAGATTGAGTAGTGAGCTAGATGAACAATGTTGATCAGCTTGACTCTGAGACGTATATGATTCTGGAAAATGTTGTGACTGCTTCTTACGTTAGCTTTTCGCTACCCTCAGTGGCCTGGGTGACGAATTGTTGAACTTCGGGGATGGGAATCGCAATTGCCGCCACAATGGCCGTTCGTACTTTATCTCCCTCAGGAAGCGCTTTCAAAATCACCTCAATATGTTTGGTGACCTCGGAAGATTTGGTACCCATGTTAGTCACAATATCTAATTCTTGACCCAGTCCGATCAAGAACTCAAATAAGTCACGAGCCGTCGTTTCAGCAGGAGAAGCAGATTGACCACGGGTTGCAGTTTTCGAAGCATCTTCAGGCGTAGCTTTCCCAATATCCGCAGTTTTCCCGAGCGAGTTTTGGTTGGTTTGTCTGGCTTCAAGTCGATGAGAATGTTGCTCAAGCTGAATCTTTGACCTATTGATTATAGCCGAGTTTGCGAAGATAGGGAAGTCAAAGAGGAAAATCGCACTGCATAGTACGAGAAAGGCTTTGGAGGATAACATCAGGAGAGCGAAAGTGTTAAGGTACAAGGTTGTGTGAGACGTAATTCTTTCGTCAGAAAGATAGCTGTATGTAAGATTTTGATAGGCCAAGACTGCAAAAGATAATCAAATATTTTTCATGGAGCAAAGGGCGTAAAGACTATGGTGGCTGTATGTTAGGGCAAGTGGAGGAATATCAAAGTGACTTTATGATCTGTTGAAGTTAACTAACAGCCAGCCTTGTCTTCCTTGGGGTGACGACTCACGAGACTCGAGGACAGCATTTTTTCCGTAGACACGTTCCCTAAGGAGGGAAGCCCCTACAACCGGTGCACTGAGTCTTTCTTTGGTGTGAAAACTCGGTAACCTAGCCCACTCCTCTGGACACCGAAAGCGTGGAGTGCTCATGTGTGATCACGAGGTCTATAACAACATGTTTTTCCGTAGTTTCGGATTATTTGACTTGTAACACTAAAAACATATCAAATCATTACAAGGGCTGAATGTCGTCATGTAGGGGGTTGTTGATCAGTTTGATCGAATGGGAACCGAGCCAATAGGATGAAAACCGGCCGCCAGATGCTTGACGGTGCGTGATTGTTATGGCCATCATTCCACCTGTTGTTCATGCCAAATACGTGGGTGACCGACGGCCACAACCGCAGCGTCTCATCTCGAGGGCAGTCATTTATGAACCAGTCTCTCCTTAG
>MWRH01010425.1:0-12410 GCA_002157025.1 Melampsora abietis-canadensis | reverse complement strand
ATACCTCCAATCATTTTCCCCTGCTCAATTGAAGGGAAATTGTTTAATGTTTGCAGTGTATCAATCAATTTGGGAGTCTTCTTAGTTGTCAAATCTGAAAATTCCAGCTCAAGGCACATCAAGCAAAGCTCACCCAGCACGCAAATATCAAACTGCACAATACAAGTTGTGGTGTTTCTGATGGTGAACTCAGTTTCAACTACCTCTATGGATCCAAATCACAGGAATAATGTCTGGCTAACATCAGGGATATCCCAAGTTGAGGCCTCAAAGCCAGTATCATGCAGAGCTGAAGAAGATCCACTAGCCATGACACTTGCAGCACCCTCTTCAAATGATCTCAAGGAATTTACTCTCTTTTCAGGAGAAAGCTCTAGTCACAGTGTCAGAACCCACAGGTCTTCCCAATCACATAATTTCAAAGATAAGCTGATTAGTTCAATTAACAATCAGGTTTCCAAGATTCAACTCCCAACACTTAGGCACTATGAGAGGCTTTTAGACACAGGAACTTCTTACTAGAGAGTTACTCTATTCACAATGATATAAAAAACTGTTTTTCAATATGGCAGAGTGTCTTTTCCAACAACCTAGAGAAAGATGTTGGCTTTGGACTTCAAGAGTTTGAGATTTCAAATGCAATCTACATCTACAGATACAAACTTACAGCCATTTTCCTGGCATTCCTACTTGAAAACCAGCCAAGTTTGGGAGGAAAAGAAATCAACAATATTATATCACAGGGCTGGGGGTTTTTGAGGAGTATTCTGAATGAATGGTTAAAGTTGGATTTGAGGGAAGTTGCCGTGAGCAAAGGTTACACACATGAAGGCAAGGTTTCTGAGGTAATCTGAATCACTGCTCTGGAAACCTTTGATTATCTCAGGAATAACCACTGTAGTGACCCTTTGTCAATGAGGCTAATCCAAAGAGTGATAAATAGATGGAAGGTTGCACATCAAAACTGATGTCCCATCATCCCAATGGTGGAATACTCATTGTTTTCTCATCAATTTTCTTGATAGTTTTTGATAGGTACCATTGTCTGTGATAATTGTTCCCAACCTATTTGATCCATACATCAAAGCACTTTAAGAATTTGAGGCTCAGTGATATAGATATTTTGAGGATTAGCTACATTGAGTACTATTCTAGTACAAGACTATAGTTCTCTTTTTAGTGATGCAGCATCATGGGAACTCAGTCACACTTGTAGTCAAGTTCACTAATCTCAAACAAAAATCTTACTTAGAGTGGGTTTTTCTAGCAGAAAGACTGCCTCTCTGACCTGATTTGGCCAAACAGTCATTCAATTTTAGTGTAATATTGAACAAAATAAAGATATATCTGGTAATCCCAACCCCTATGTCTTGTGTGCACACCCACACCATTTTCAATTCCTGGGTTCAAGTGTTGCCTTGCAGGTGATGAGCTTAACCCCTCTGGCTCCTTTTGCTGACTCCCTTGGACTCTCAGAACTCATGATTTTCATGGTGTTTCTCCCTAAATAACTTATCAGAGTCTTTTCACAAACAGCCCCAACATTGCTCCATTCAGACCGGGTTAGGTTGTTTTGGTAAAGGACCTTTTTTCTTGATTTGGTATGTGCTACAAGGAATCACTTCTCTTAGTGGTGCGGGTATAGTAGAAACACTAGGCACACCTGTAGACACTAACCAAAGTCAAAAAATCAATGAAACACATGACTGAAATCAAATAGGGGATGTTCAGAAATTGATCTCAACGTCAGCCTGATGGCATACAATCATTTGAGAAGAATTCTTGCCCTTGGGGGTAGAGTTTGTTAGGATGTGGTCACATTGAATTTTGAATGAGGACTTTCTGCCATTTTTCCATGCCAAAGGTGAAGATGTTTTGTATATGTATCGTAAAAGCATAAATCCTCAAGTTCTTTTGATTCCAAAGAAAATCTTCGTCTCTTGAAATGATCAAAATACATGAGAGGATCAAAAGGAAAACAGCAAAACTCATCTCAAGTTTCTTTTCTTCGACACTCTTCACTTTATCCCAAATACATACGCTAGATTTTTTGTGCAAACTTTCCAACTCTTTTATCTCCTCTACACAGAATTTCATCAAGATATTATCAAATTTACAAAACAAAATTTATATCTTGGAATTGAGATGTCTTTTGTATCAACATCGTATCGAAGCAGGAGATTTAGTAATATAATTGTGAAAACCAAACAATCAAACCGACTGTGAGGAAATTCATGATCAATCAGATGCATCACTCATATCCATAGATCCCTCTCGATCACTCCCAATAGATTTAGATCGACGAGACCGCGAAGGAGGCGGAGGAGACCGACTCCTACCTCTAGAGCGAACTCGAAGCTCCTCAGAAGGAGATCGACTTCTAACTCTCGAAGATTTACGAGTCTTTTCTACCGGTGAATGACTCCTTCCTCTAGAAAATCGACGTGAATCGTTTACTGGTGAGCGACTTTTGGCTCTTGATGTACGAGCAGCTTCTGATTGATGAATGGCCCGGAAACCTGGTGGGGGTGGTGTAGTTGATAAATGCCTGGACTTCTTTCGCGGTGATTGGCGATCGGAATCGACGGATCGGGACCGAGATCTAGACAGTGATCGGTCTCGAGCGTCACGTCTGGGAGGGGGCGATCGTGAATCTTGACGTCTACGTGGTGGTGATCGAGAGAGAGAACGACTAGGTCTTCTTCGACGAGGTGGTGATCGTGATCGTGATCGTGAGACACTGCGTCTCCGTGAAGGTCGATACACATCTGGTTCGTTTCCGCGATATCGATTGTTACGAGGTGGTGGTGGTGGTGAACCAGAAGGAGTACGACTACGATGCCGTCTTCTATCATCATCCGAATTTCTTCTACCACGATGATGACCACCGGCACTCAAGGGAGGTTGAATACGATCAGTCAAAGTATTACTAGCCCGACGAGAACTCTGTTCGCTATCCAAAAGTGATCGACGTCTTTCAGCTTCTTCACGTCTAGCTTTCATTTCTTTTTGGATAGCTTCTTGATGTTTTTCTCGTTCTTCTCGTGATTCTTTTTGAGCTGAAATTCGTATCGCTCTCTCCTGATCTCGCTTTTCTCTTTCTTCTATCGCTTGTTGTTTTTTTTGTAATTGGATTTCTTTATTGAATGCTTCTCCTTCTACATAATTCGATTTCACTCCCATTGCTGCTCGGAACTTATCATTCTCTTTCGCTTTCAAAGCTGCTAATTCGTGTGCTGAACTCAGGCAAAAAGAAGGAAAACAGAGGAAACATCAGGATGAGAATGAAATCAAAAGAAAAGATATATAAAAAGTAGAACAAACTTTGATGAGGTTTTAAATTTAGTTTTTCTTTACCAAGTTCTTCAGATAATAGTTTAGTCCTTAATTCATTGACTTGAATTTCAATTAAACTTTCATCTAATCCATCTTCTTCAAGTGTAAGTTGAAGTTCCACACATTTATTTTCAATTCTACGTTTTCGATCATGTTCTAAGATTGATTCATCTGGTTTTCTGTGTTTGATTGATTGATCTTTATCGTATCTTGGTCTGGATTGTAGGGAGTGGGAATCCCTTGATTGAATGTTTGATAGATTTCTTTGTACATGACCAGAGGTTCCTAATTCACAAACATTCGAATCATGAAATCAGTCATAATGGATCGATATAGAAGATAGTTCTACTTAAAATCACTAACCTGAACCACGAGGGGTGGTAAGTCCGATATTATTATAAGACATCTTGATATTATCTTGAGATTGAATTCGTTATGAGTTGGTTTGAGATTGGTTGAAGTTCAATTAACTATCTTGTATTTGGTTGGAGCTTTGTTCAAACACTCAAGACTCAAAATCATTTAAATTCAAGGAGTTTATCTTGAATTTAGACCTTAAGATTAAGTACCCAATCACTGCTGCAGCTCGGATGTTTCAGCATTTTCTGATCAAATACATATAGGGTCCATCAGGTCCTCCATCAACCATTCCTCTTTATGTCTCCTACATGTCTACGGTTTTTTTTGGTAGTGCCTCTTGAATTCTTTGTCTAAACTTTTTCGGTGGATCTTGGCTCATGAGCCATGAGCCTCACTATACCAAAGATAAAAGATATCATCACGGGCACCTCTTCATGTCAAACAGGCTCGTGCATGTTGGTGCAAGTGATGCCGACGTGCCACCATCTTTCCATTTCAAACTCATGAATCCGAAATGCTTGTCTTTGAAAGGCTCCTGCAAAAAAGTTCCATCTTCCAAGCGGCCCCGGCCCTCTGGGACCGGACACGGTCTTGGTCCGGTGCCTTTCCAGGCGAGCGGGCTGTAAATCCAAAGCTTGATTTCAAAAAAATATGGTCAGCCAAGAAAATTAACAAACTCTGCAAACCAAAAACAAAAAGAATACCCATTCAACTTTCATCAACAATCAAGAACCACCTACTTCATACAACACCCTCAACTTATCTCAAACCACCCTAATGCGTTATGCAGTTCTAGTTTGTGGTACGTAAACCTCCTCACACCTCTTTCAAACAAACAAAAAATTAAATTCAATGTGTTTTTTGTTTTGATGATATAGGACCAGCAGGATCAGGAAAATCAACATTCACTTCTGCACTTATCACACATGCTCAAACCCTCGGTAGAACCTTACATCTATTTAATTTAGATCCTGCCGCTGAGCATTTCGAATATGAACCATCGATTGGTAAACATATTTTCTGATTCAAAACTCGTACATGTCTGGCAACTTATGTGGTTTTTTTAAACGTTCAGATATTCGGGATTTGATTTCTTTGGAAGATGTCATGGAAGAACTTGAGTTTGGTCCGAATGGTGGATTAGTTTATTGTTTTGAGTAAGTCTCATCACCCAACTCTCGCGATTTTTTTCACTCATCACTGATCGTTTAATTTCTGTTTTTAGGTATCTTTTGAATAATTTAGATTGGTTACAAGAAAATTTGAATAGTTATGATGAAGATTATTTAGTGATTGATTGTCCAGGTCAAATTGAGCTTTATACTCACTTTAATATCATTCAAAAGATCGTACAAGTCTTGGCTGGTCAATTCGATTTCAGATTATGTGCCGTAAGTCTAAGCTTCATTAACTGAATACCAAATAATTTCGATCCACCTACCATACGTTTTATATTGCATGAAAAATCTATAGACATATCTACTAGAATCGAATTTCATATCAGACAGACCTAAATTTTTCTCAGGTGTATTATCAGCAACCTCAGCAATGATAAATCTCGAGATCCCACACTTGAATTTACTATCAAAGATGGATCTGATCAAATCAGGTAGATCTTCGTCGTCAGGTGGTATTGGTCAAATCGGGCCCAAAGAATTAGAACGTTATCTTGATCCTGATCCGGATTTATTAGTGGATGAAGTTAATTCCAAAACAAATGTTAAATTCCATAGTCTTAATCAAGCTATCAGTCAACTCGTTAGTACTTCTCTTTCTTGTTTTCATCTCTTTTCAGTTTTGGAATTGGAATGACACAATAAACGTTTAATTCTAGATCCAAGACTTTAATATGGTCTCATTTCTTCCACTCGATGTAACAGATGAAGAAAGTTTAGGTACAATCTTGAGTCATATTGATAACTCAATGCAATATGGGGAACATGAGGAACCAAAAGAACCAAAGTACAACCCCTTTTACTTTCAAACATTCAGCTTTTCTCATATCGAAACTGACTTTTTTGTTGGTATTTGTTTCATTAGGGATATGGAAGGTGATGGGTTCGAAACTGAGGAAGTGGATTCAAATTAGTGATCAAAAATTTGCATGATGTTTCAATCTCATGCAGAAGGTTTAACTCTTGGGTGTTGTTATCTTTTCTTTGACTTTTTTCGGATGATGCATTTTGAGGTGTGTAGTTATATGTGTGATACCATCTTGCTTCCAAGTTCTTTTTTCAACGTACCTTTTCGTTTAACATATGTATACCTGTATCCTAATGTCTTACCGCCCGGACTGCAGCGATGATGACGTTAATGCAGCTTCAAAAGGTGAAGGAAAGACAGAAATCGCACTACAAATTTGAATTGATATACATCATGCTGGCAAGTGTTCAAAACAGGGATCGCGCATGCGGTTGGAGGCTGGTTAGTACGCGACCAAGAGACTTAGATGATCAATGTGGAATTCAACGTGAAAAATTCAATGCCTGTCTCAAATCAATCTTTCTTGACAGACTATGTGATGTGATGTTGTATGTATGATTGTTGAGGAAAAAAATGAGGCGAGTTTCATTACGCTTCAGGGAATTTATCATATCTAGCATATCCAGACACGCCTTCTTTCTCAACAGCTCCTTTGGAGATGAGAACCAGATTGTGATCATAAAGAGAATTGATTAAGGTATAAATCAATTTAGTACTTGTCGTACGTTTCTCCCAGGTAAAACAAAAACAATATAAAGCTAACACGATCTTCTTCTTTTCTTTCTTACAACTCTAGACACTTCTTCAATAAACACTAGAGACTTTTCCAAAAAGCAAAGAAAAGACGCATAACAGACGGACTTCCACTTGATCCCCTTCCTTATTATTATACTGTCAGCTAGGCAACCAACGGCCTGCAGACCGTCTATGATCATTGCAAGCAGCTACTGATCATGTAAACAGACAAAAAGCTCCCCTCAACATCTCTTGCCATTCACCTTGTTGACCCTTTGTGGGTGGAGGCCATGATGTTCACTGTGGGTTGAAGAGATCTCAGACCATGAATTGTATTATGGGCACTTTGATGTTGTTTAACAAAAAGACTTGCAGTCGGAAGGATATCTATTGACGAGATCGTGAAATTAGTTTTTCTATTTCACAGCATCAATTTTGACCATTGTATCGGAAAGCCACTTGGCCAGCTTTTGAGGGCCATAACACATCAAACAAGAGACAATCTTCCTGTGGGAAAACCAATTGGATCTAACTCAGTTAATCTAACCCGGCTCGCAGCGCAGGGGGCAGCGCGCAGCACCAGGCTTAGCCTCTCCGTTGGCCAGGAAACTTGGCCCTGGGGCGCTTTGTTTTCAGCGCACATTCGGAGCCCCCAGTATAGGTGCATTGCGCTTTCCGCTGACAAGCTCACCCCCTGTATCTCATTGCTGCTCATAGCTGTCCTACAGCCAGCGCTCAGGCTAGACCTCTACCAATATCATGTCCACCACTACCAAAAGCCACCAACACAGCCAAATCCAGCCAATCAAATCACACCATTCCATTTGATTCCGTCACAAAATTGGTATTGCTAATCACCACATTGATCACTTTTTGATCTTCTTCTCAGATCCTTCTTGTTGGAATTCAAGTTTGTTGTTGGTCAAGAACCTTAACAATTTTGGTTGATGTATCATTGGATGTACCGGTAAAGGAGCTAGTAAATCTGTTGACGTGTATTTGCTGTGGGTAATGGTAATGTGAAGTTCGCTTGGAAGAAGCAAGGGGTTATTGTTGAGATCTCAGGGGGTGTTGTTTTTCTTTGTTCTTTTCATTTTATTTTATTATATGGGGTACAGTCTTGTGGTTCCCCTTTCCCAAATTCTTATTCCTTACCTTTGATTGTTGGAATAAGAATTCTAAAAGGGTATATTTCATTCTTTATTATTATCTTTTCCGTTATCTGGATTTAATTACTGAGCTAGATTACTTGACTTTTACTTTTGTTTCTTTTCAGTCATTTTGTTTTATCATCACTGTCTTCAGGTGTGTGAGCTTGTTGCTCCAAAGTCTTCTGTCTCCTCAATTGCTGTCTTGTCAACAGTCAACTGAGAGTGTTTTCTATTTTACCTTATAAAGGTTTGTACCCAGCGTTTCATACTTTTTCTTTCATTTCTCTGATTATGATTCCTCACCTTTAATTGTTGGAATAAGAATTCTAAAAGGTCATTTTGTTTTATTATCACTGTCTTCAGGTTTGTGAGCTTGTCGCTCCAAAGTCTTCTGTCTCCTCACTTGCTGTCTTGTCAACAGTCAACTGAGAGGGTTTTCTATTTTACCTTATAAAGGTTTTTGTCACAGTCATCTTTGATTTCTTACATTTCTATATGCCACAAGCTCTTGATATCACTCAGCCTTGACAAAACGCAAACTGGAGTTGGTGGTTAGGTCCAGCTTTTGGGACTTAGTTAAGTTTGGACAAAAAGTGGCTTTGATTTTTGCAACTGTCAATAAGGAGGCTTATTGAACAAGTGATCAACTCAAATTAAGGATTATAAAACTTATTACAAGTTGATTACATATGTTTTACATATGTAGGACAGCATGAAACTACAGTAACCAAAGAGAAATAGCGGATAAAAGGGCCAGCTCTGTGGCTACTAACTGTAAAAGGGCTTATAAGGAACTTGTAAGGGCTTCTAAAGGTTTGTATGGACGTGTTGGTTGTTTTATGAAGCTATGTAGACTTGGTTGGTTATTGTAAAGGATGAAGAACAAAAGAAATAAGACAAAGGCAAGGGTTTAAATACCCGTCTGAACAAGCCAAACGCACACAGCATCATCAGATGACTACAATAAAGAGACTATGGTGAACTCTCCTGTGATCAACAGATCATTGATCTGTAGAAGATCACATGTGATTGGTCAAAATAAAATAAGCATGTGTAATGACTTGGTTTCCCGTAATCCCTGATTCACCCTTGTAATTCATTCTATAATAACCCTTCCTTTGAGTACAAGGACCCTAGACTTCCCTTCTTGGCGGCCATGACATGCCAAGAAGATCAGTTTTAGATGATCAGCAACGAATATTGGTTCCCAATCCAACTAAGTTGCTTGAACTAAGGCTACGCATGGTTATTAGAAAGATTATCATAAAACAAATCACGCAGGACATCTACTAATTTAATCCATGTGTCTTTATTTGTTTTAAATGATGTATCTTTTCAAAATATCATATAGAAAGGAAAACAATTGAAACTAAATTGAAACTTTAGAGAAATTGATAAATAATAAGAAGAATACAAGAAATAAAACACTAATATATGTACTATGCGTGTATTTGATGATTACATGTATGTAACCAACACTCAAACCCTGCTAGGCGCGCCACAATTCAGGTCCGCTGAGCCAGCGGCGGGATTGAACCCAGTGAAAAGTCAATCCCACCCCAGCGCTATCCCAGGGAGAAAAATTGGCTTTGGGGCAGTGGCGCACTTAAAACAATTGCACTGCGCCGCAGGGCACCTCACGGCAATTGCTTTTGACCCAAACACCAAAAATTTGAATTATTAAAAAAAACCTCTTTTAAAGCAATTTTACCAGAAGCAAAAGGATTTTTAGAATTTGTTTTAACAGGTGAAGATAATACACCCAAAAAAGTGAGACCTCTAAGAAGGCAAGAGAGGTCTTGGTAGATGAAAATCAAATGGATGTAGATGTTCAAAATCTTTTCCTTTCCTCCATTTCTTTTTACAAATTCGTCTTCTCCCTTTGTCTTGGTTTTTTCTTTTGAAGTTTTTCCTTTCTGCGTCATCCTTCATGTAATCATTCACCAAAGACTCTTATAACTTATTACATGAACTATTATTACTATCCTTGATATTTATAAGGACCGCTACTACTACTACTACTACTACTACTACCAAACACTATTCCCCAATGATCATCATCCATCCAGATTATATGTTGTTCAAATTTTGTGTCAATTGTGTTTCATGTTGATGTTTTTGTTTTTGCTTTGTGTTGTTTTCCAAATTCAATCAATTGTTTATCCAAAATTCCTAAAAAAGACTTCTTTTGTTTTCAAAACTGGAAAGCTCAAACAATCTTATTGCCAAAAAATAGGTTTTCACTCATTTTCATCTTACACTTAGTTTTTGGTTCCTCAATTGTGTTTATTTGGTTTCTTCAATTGTATTCAAGAAAAGTGATTTGGACTTGGAGTTGAACACCCCTTGACTTCAAGCCCCCTGGGCCACAGGAGGAACCCAGGGGTCCCATCAATTGGACAGTGGCGGGTTGGACCGCAGTGAAAATCAGGTCCCTCCACAGTTTTCACCCCAGTGAAACATTGGCAGACTGAGTCCCCGGCGCGACCCCCATGCTGCCACAGTGCTGCCCCAGTTTCCCGTAGCAGAGTTTGGGTGTTGATGTAAGTACCTGTAATCTTTCTTTCAGTTTATCACTACATGTAATGGATTCATTACACATAGTTATTTGTATGTAACAGTGTTTGATTGTAAGGGAGGAGATATGCTGCTACTGATGCATATGCCCTTCCTGAAAGCAACCATGAACCCACAACCTGCTCTATCTCATAAAGGTACATACTCTTGTTCTCTCTTTCAATCACATCAACTCTTTTGATCTGATAATTGTCTTCATCTTTCAATTTTTCAATTGCTTGATCTCATTCACCCACATCATTCAACCACAAACTGTTCTTCATTTACATCATTGAATTCATTGTATATGTTCCAGCAACTCAATAAATTTCAATCATGTTCAAGCAACCTACCATCACTTCCTGTGTGTCAACAGGCTATAAGACCAACATTCTGTTGAGAGCCAGTGTTTCAGTGTCCATGTCATGGATATGTGAAAGGTAGCAATACATTAGAATAGTTGCAGTGTAAATACCCCACACTCCAATTGAACCTTAAATTTAGAAATCAAATCAAATACTAAACCTTAACACCAAACTCCTATAAAAACTGTGCCACCCCTGTGACGTGTGTACTCCTCTTTTCCACATCCGCTATTCTACAGAAGGAAAAGGGTGAGTACCCAAAATCCAATTCACATTTCATTCATCATTCTCATCAATTCTCATCAATTCTTTCTTTCCTTATGCATGATATCATGCTGATTGTTTTCTTATATTATATGTTCTGATCTCACCTGATGTTTTGATGGTGCTAGTCACGCGTAGACTAAATCACCAATCTGTTCTCCTTTTTTATTGTCCTGACTATACCTAGATCAGATCAGACATCACCTGTCATATTTCTTCTCTATTTCTAAACACCTTTCACTCTTTCTTTTTTTAAGGTGTTGGTTTATCTTTTGTATAGGTTAGCAAAGTCAGGTGGATAGAGACGAGAAGTGTAGGCTCACTTCTAGACCGTCTCTGGGTTCTCATCAGGTGAAATAAACATCTGCTATTTTACAGAAGGAAAAGATGAAGCCTAGACTGAAGTTCCAATCTTTTATCCTTTGTTCTTGTCCAAACTATACCTAAATCACATTAGCAAAGTCAGGTAGATATAGAGACAAGAAGTGTAGGCTCACTTTTTTCAATTTAACTTTATTTCCTTTTTCTTTATGCTCTTTTACAATACCTTAAAACCTACTTTTAGTTTATTTTCCTTGACACTCTTTGATGTCCCTTTTTCAATGAAATTCATTTAATTCTGGGAAAAAAGCTTCTTTTTGTCCTGGAGCGCTGCAAAGCGCTGTTTGGCCTAAGTTTTGCTCTCAGCTGAGAATTTTCTGTGAGGATTTTTTTCAGAGGCCCTTATAGTTTCCAACCAAGAGAAAGCCAGATTTAAGTTGTGCTTCCCAAGATAGGGTGGACAGCGCTGCAAGCCAGGTTTGATTTAATGAGCTAAAATTTACTATTTTGGCATTATCTCTGTGTTGTTTCTACATTTTTCCTCAGAAACTACATCAATTCCCCATTTGGTATGGCTTACAGGTTTGTCAAATAGATTGATAATTAATATATTATGCATTGTATAATCTATTTTATATAAAATCAATTTTCAATTTTTGAATTTGCTTTGTACAAAGCAAAAATCAGTCAATGGTTTTTGATATGTAGCACTCCCCAAACTTGATGTATTGATCAAAGTTGAACCATCTTGATTTTTTATTGTTCATTTTGTTTGATATTGAAATGACTAGGTCCAAGTCTGAAATCCTCAGTCTATTGATCAAGAAAAAAGTTGTTTCTATTTATCACCATTGATTGATTGAAATACAAAAGTCAAATTTATGACTATGATGGCCAAGTTATTACAAAATGAGAGCTGAACTTGTAACAATCACAGTCATTAGCAAAGATCAAATTTGAGTTACATTGATTAAATTTCCACCAATCAGAGTAGAGTTGATAACCCTTGAAAGAAACAAATTGAAATTAGATATGCCCAGTGAGTGCAATGGAGAAAGAATCCTGCTTGGCCAGATTGTGATCAGAAGTGGTCTTGATGTGACAGAGACCCAAGTTTTAAGGCATCCTCTGGGTGTATAATGAATTATTGAAACTTGAGAGCTGGTCTGGAGCAGCTTTCCAAGTGATCAAAAATGATAGGTTATTAACCATAAAATAGCTTTTGAAAAGAGGGGGAAAAGAGGGCAAAAGCAGTGACAAATGGCTTTTGTGAAAGTGAAGAGTAGATTTTTCAAGAAAAATGATACATTTATGGAATACAAAGTTAAATCTGGGATTG
>MWRH01010416.1:0-10208 GCA_002157025.1 Melampsora abietis-canadensis | reverse complement strand
GGAATGAGAGCCGTAGAGCTTTTCAGGGGGCATTGGTATCAGTTATCCATTTCATCAAGCTTGACCCGAATTCCCCCAACACACAGATGCGATGGGCGGAGAGATCGGGTTAAGATGGCTGCAGACTGTGGAGGATTGCTCGATGCCAAGGAAGGGAAGGAATTGGTTCATGATGAACAGCCGATCAGATCTCTCATCTTTGAGATATCAACCGATCTACATATCTCTTGGACTGTGAAGATCATCTGATTGTAAAAGACCTCAATTCAAACACATCACCTTAAATTCATTGGTAAACCCCTCTAATGAACCCCTTCCATCAAATTCAATCTCACTTGAATCTCACTTGTAACTTACAAATCTTTAGACTTTAACCCCTCCACCAGCCACATCCTACTCCATGGCACACACCATCTTGATACTTCAACCTAAACTTTGAACCGTCTGTTTTGCCAAGTTTCTTGTTTGAACTTTGGCAATCAGAAATCATGATCACCAAGGAATCCAAGGAACCATCTATTCTCAAGACTGTTCCATTCATAGGTGTATAACTTGGCACAAGGTACATGGCCGTAACCAAGATCACACTTCATACAAATCAATCATCCATCTGATGCTAACCAATCCAATCCACTTCCATTTCATTCATACAAACCATCCAATTCAACTGCAAACCTCCTGGATCTGATCTACACTCAATTCAAAACCACCCTTTGAGCGATTTTACCCGCAAAACTCACGTCGAGCAAACTGGCGTGGAATGGGTGACAAGCTTTTCCAAATCGACCGTCACACCTGCTCTACAAACCAAATCTCCTAATCCCAAATCAAATGTTCTGTTTGGATGGTCTCTTACTCATCTTTAATAACTGAACCACTCTTTTAGCTTCTCTTTTACCACTCAGGATCGCACCGACAACAGACCCTCGATGATCCACTTCAGTATGTTCACCGGCGAATCCTAAGTGTCCGTCCCAATTAGATCGACTGAGTGAAATCAAATCTAACGGACTCCTACGGATCTTTTCATCTTGAATTCTGATGGGTGAAGAAGTTGCACCACGCGAATACATATTGGATGCCCAACGGGTCATCATAGATGATCTTGGTAAACCTGGGCTTTGGTTTGTGAGTTGAAATCGTTGGACTAAGTATTCATGTAAAGCTTTGATGGTTTCTTCGTCTGAGAATTTCTCGATCTCTTGGGCTGCTAAAGCTCCAATCGGAATCATTAAGATCGGATAAGATTCATCAGAGCTTTCGACGGCTAAGTTGTCAACCCAAAATGTGGTCATTGATAAAAGATCGATCAATGAATCGGTGTTTTCAGTTGATTTTGGATGTTGATTGGATGTTAAAATATATCTTCCAATCTTCTTAGAATTCGGCCACCAAGCCTTTTCATATTGTAATATGATTTTATTCAATAAACCTACTGATGTATTTTCGATTGATGATTTTGTTCTTGATTCTAATGGTGGTTCAAATTCAGGTGGATTTGTTTTCAAAACTCCTAATGGTATAGTAGAAATACAAAATTTGCATTCATAAGATTGAACAGAGCTCGAATCTGATTTATTCAAAACGTTTAATTTGACTCTAGAATGTTCTTTATCATAAGTGAATTTGGTGACTTTTGAATTTAATTCCACTTGGATTCCTAATTGATGGATTTTGTTTTCGATTTGATTGACGATTGCTTGATATCCTCCAATTGGTGATCCATCACTACCAGAAAATGATCTATGAAATCCAAAATATTTACTTGAGATTTGATTCAATGGTATCCCAGCTCCTACTTCGATCGTTTGAATTAATTTTAATAATAAATTAGATTGGTTTGAATAGTTTGTTGTGATATGGTTCTTGAGTGATTTTTCTAACGAGTCTGTTTCAGGTGGGATGGATTCTTTAAGGTCTTGGTTGACTTCTTTTATACATTTGTTTAATGATTCTAAGATTGATTTGCTTTCTTCGGAACTCAATAGACCTGTGAATTGGTGTAGGATGAATGTTAATCCAAGTGGATTCCAAAAATGCTGAGATCCTGATTCAAACTCACCATCTTGACCCACCACTAAAGTATCTTGTTCAGGTGGAACCACCACGTCCTAAACCCGATCCAATCAATCAACAAGAGCACCAAGAATTTCAAAAGTCAAGAAAACGAATCCAAGAAGAAACAAACATACAACATTAAACTCTTTAGCGATCTGACCCATAGGATTACCTTCATAATAACCATGAATCAAACTACAACCTAAATCGATGGGTAATGGAAACCGATTTAAATCCGTTAAAGATCTACCACCTAAACGTGATTGTGATTCTAAGATTAAAATCTTTAAATTTGATTCTGATGATCTTTTTTGTAATTCGATGGCTGAGATTAATCCAGAAAATCCTGTTTTGAAGAGCAAACGAACCAACCGATCAAAGAACAATTAGTCGTCTGTTCAATCTATTTGTTGATTCTGTCTAGGTGAAATGGTAACTCACCTCCTCCAATGATAATACAATCATATTCCTTATCATCGATCTTCTCCATGATGGTCATCTTTGATATTCCCTTGAAACGTATTCGATCGAACCTTTTGGTTTAGTGAGCCAGGATTCGAGGTGTTGGTCATTCAGATGGTGCTTTATGATCAAAAATTAAACCGTTCTCATCATATCGAGGCAGATATGTTGAGGATGTTTTAGGATGAACAGAGGAAATTAAAACGGAAGATGCAATCAAGCGATTACACACACACACACACACACACTCCAAGCATATGTTACACATGGTTTGAAAGGACCGGAAAGTACACATATGGCGCCCGCAAGCTCAATCTTTCAGCTCTGTCTCTGTGTATGGCGTTCGAGATGCGATAAGTGATATCTTCAATCTTTGCCATGATGTGAGTTTCTGGCCATGTTAGCTCATCACCACCTTGCAAGTCTTCAAATCTGATAATGTTCTTTGGACTAGTCTGGTGTCGTTGTGATTGGGGATCATAAACAAGAAGATGTTCCGACCGTGATGACGAGACCTCAAACCAACGGGCCGAAATGTGAAACGACTCAAGCATGAACCACGATGACCATTCTTATCAGGAGCTTGCGTAGATTCTGAGATGTGGTTGTACTTCAAAAGTTCTGCTATCTTTTTCCCTTCCTTAACTCTTTGATTCTGTGTAGGTCTGTGTTTGTTCTGGGTGAGATGATGATCAACAGTGTCTTTCATATCGGATTCTTCCCTATCACCGCACCAAACGAGATTTGGCAAAGGTGATTGAGCACTACAGTCAATTGCAAGATTGTATATCATCTTGTTCTTATTAACTTAGAACCTTTGACACAATGACCAGTACGCCAACTTGAGGTGTCATCAAGCAGAATCCAAAATGGATTTCCCTTTCCTCATCTTGGGAAAGGCTAAGCGCTGTTAAAAATAAATTCATGATCGTCATGACTCATTGTCTATATCTTGTGCACTACATGAACATGGAGAATATCTTATATGGAGAGCATGGAATCTGAAGACTGAGAGTTCAAGTCAGACCGTGATCTTCTATAACGAGCTCTTGAGCGAAAATGCTTGCTTCCTCAATGGTGAAGAAGTAAAGAGATAAACAGCACAGGAACGCAAAGCAAGCCACTTGCAAAAGATGACTTAGTCTCCATTCTTCTGCGCAACGTCACAGCATCTTCACTTATTCTGCTTTGTAGAAGATTGCTCATGGAATTGGTACAAAAGGGTGATTGGATGCAGACGAGTCTTTCACCCTCCATCCATTTGCTTCCTCATTACGGTCATCAACTTATATACAAACTACAACCAGAACAAATGACTTTGATAGAACAAATGACTCTGATTCCACTTAGTGTCTTGTTGTAAATGGTCATCTTACATGACATTCCAAATCATGTACTGCTGACTAAACCTACCCAAATCAATTGTAAATGCACACTTCCATCTTCAAAAAAAAATCAAAAAGATCTCAACATTTTCTAATCTTCATCACAAACAAGATCTATGAGAAAACTGAAAAAATCCGATCAACAAATAGAATATAATTGAAAAAGATGTCAATACGTCAATAAGTTAAGGGTAAAACAAACACAGAAGCGCAAAAAGAAAACCAAAACAAATTAAATTAAATTCTAGCAGCTGCATCAACCTAAACAATCTACATACAAGAGATATTTGAATGAAAAGGACAAAAAGGGAAAAGTCAAAAAAATCAAACCTTCCAACTCTTACAATCACAATGAATCCACACAAACCACAAAAGAGAAAGATAGAGGAAGAGAACATAACTATAAACATAAACTGATTATCAAGAGAAACAATGATAAGTTGCATATACTGTAAAAAAACACCTCAGAAAAAGAAGCCATTTCTTTCCAAATACCAAAAACAAAAAAGTATCGTTCAAGTTGAATAACCAATAGCTTTAAATTCAGCCTCTAAAGCTTCTTTGCCAGTCGATTTCAAAAACGGTTTACTATGTTCTTTATATTCATCTGTATCAATTTCGAATAACTCAGTTTCAAAACTCGAGGAGATGCCTTCTTTCCGTTTCCCAGCTAAATCTCGTTGGTTTTGTTCAATGATTTGTTTCACTTTAGTAGCTTCTGAATAATTTTTACTTTTGATTAAATTTGTTAAATCTGACCAAAACTTTCGACTTTCTTTAGGAGTTTGATTCGGTTCGGGTTTCACTACCTTAGGTAATGGAAATAATTGAGTTAAGTCGATTAAAAGTTTCGTGTTGGTCGGTTCGGTTGTAAGGGTATAGAAGATCTCTCCTCGCCAAGTTCCGTGGAATTTGCATTGGATTCGTTCGGCTGGTACGTGTTTGAGCTTTGTCCATTCTGTGATCTCCTCGTCTGATTTGGTCATGTATATAATTCCTTCAAGAGCAAATCGAGCTTTACCAATCCAACTCTGATAAACAGAAGGGAGTATAAAGCAATGTCAATAAAAATGCGATAGATGACAAAATGGGTTTGTGATTGGACGAGAGCACTGACCTCTTCGGTGTAACTGATCATTGTCCTGAGATGTTCCTGGGAGCTCGCCCCGCGGCAGGTTATATAGGTGTAATCACTGATGACCACATACGGACTAGCCCTCAACAAGCCAGTGATCATAGCAGTCGGATGCGTGATCTATTTTGACAATAATCAAATCAAAAGGAGTCAGTATATATACAACCGTCGAAACACTATAGATTTTCTCTCGTTGGAAAGCAATATGTCCAGAATTACTCTCACCTCATACTCCTCATCGCGCCTTGGTAGCTTCACATAGATTCCCTTGTTCATCGGTCCGGGGAAGACTTTCACACTCGTGCCCGTAAACTTGGCACTGATTTGATCAACTCCATATGCAATAACATTGGAAGGTGTCTCTGAGTCATCCGAGTCATTCCGAGAAATCGGTCTTGATTCATACCAAAAGCAAGAGATAGGAGGGTGATGAGAAACTTGCTCATTGAGAAAGACCACTCTAGCTTTTTTGTTATTATCCGGTTTACAACTTGATCCAGAAACCGTCGTAGCGATAGTAGAAATTGATCGAACTTCATGTGTGTGTGTACTACTTGCTAGACTATCGGTATGACTCGGCCGACGTTGTTGAGATCCTGTCGGACTGACGATTTCCGTAGGACTTGTAGGGGTTGAGTGTGGAACGGTTTCGAAAACTTCTAGTTTTCCTGTCTTTAAATCTGTCTTCACCGGGTTGACATCAAAAAGACACCTAAACTGTTCTCCAAGGCTATGAGAGACCAACCAAGTATAAATCAATTAGAATTCGGTGACTTGTGCTAGGAAATGGATTGGGTTTGCTTACACACTGTTATAAGGTTTACAAATTGGTCCATGAATAAACTTAGAGTCCTTTGTGACTACGAAGGAGATAGAAGAATACAGATCAGGTTCAAAAGTTGTGAAAAGTTGAAAAGGCAATAGATTGACAATCAAGACTTACAAGTCCATCTTAAAACAGCCAACATTCTTTCAAGTGGATCATCAGATTCATCGATAGCAGCAAAAACGTCAGGTCGATCAAGATAACACCTGATTGATGATAGATAGACAAAGAAAGGAAAGATAAGAGAGATGATGAGATTCAGGCTGATAGAAGTCAGTAGGGTAAAGCGTACCAGTATTCGAGATTGCCCATTGGAGTGATTAAATTAGCAGGTAAACTTAATCTCATTGCACCCATATCCTTTACTCCGATTGCTTTCTTGAGTACTGCTAATAATTGTTTGAGTTTAGTATCATCAGAATCAGATGAATCAGTGTGAGGTTCAGTAGAGTTGCCATCTGAGTTGGTTGGTAAGTTTGGAGCTGAATGATTACTGATGAGAGCTGCTGAAGTAGGTTGAGGTGAAGTGAAATGTTTAGTTGATGATGTACGATTTAAGATTGGCATGTTGAAGTTGAGAATGAGATGGATGATGAATGAGAACTGAGAATGGAAAATGAGAATGAAGTGGTTAAAGTTGAAAGAAATTCCAAATTATTCCGATTGTTACAACTTATACCTATCTACATAATCAAATGTAAATTAAATTAAACTGTTGTTTTAGATTATACAGTTTCTTAAATCACACAAAGGAAAATGATCTGATACCTATCAAGTCGATCAGATTTCAGTCATAGCACCCTGGGCCTGGCTGCAGCAGCACCCTCTGTAGTGTACATACCTCCTGATCATCATGAGCTCATTTCACCATTTAGATCACCCTTGGAATTTACTGATCATCGCATACATACCTACATTGAACTTTCATTTTCTTCTTCACCCGTTGGATATAGACTATGTACTGGAAAACAGTCAACTTAGATGAGTGTGTTTTTTTTTGCTTTCTGACAAGAACTTGGATCATCTGACCAATATAGGGAAGCAAGTACCCTGGTGAGTAAGTAGACCTGAGTGAGAAATTTCAATCCCCATAAAGTGATTGGTAACGTGCTATTGAGCAATAGGATTATGGTATGAGTCATGACCAGGGTCCTTCCTAACATATGATATCTCAGGTTCTTCTTTTCATTTCTTTTAGTATTTCGTCATTGGACGTCATAAGCTATTCACCATCTGGCCTCTTTCCCTGCCCTTGCTGATTTTCTGGTGCGATCATTCTCTTAGAGTCCAATTTTCAATATCTCATAATGACTTTCGATTGCTTGTTCTTTGTCCTGCTGTTCATTGGTTCAGAAGAGGTTTTCTTCTGACTTGGTCATTTTGATCATGACTTTGTGCTTAATCAAATTTCGTATTTTCATTGTTGTTTACAATCAATTGTTCATGTATAAGCTTCAGGCATTGAAAATTAAAGACAAACTTTGTATATATATATGGGTTGGCCAATAAAAATGTAATTGGAAATTTCCTGTGACTTGTATATCTCACCCACGACTCATGCTCACAGTCAAGTCATAGAATTCAACGAGTGTTTCCCATCTGCGTTTTGTTATCTAGGCTAGCTGAATGTCACATTCTGTTCCCTTTCAGCTTTCATCCAAAGGAATTCAGAACATCGTTGCAGAATCAAAAGCGGCGTGTTGGTCTTATACATCTTGTATTACTGATATACAGTTATTAAAATTATACTTGTATTAACTTCAATCAACTGGTCGCTTCGAGCTACTCATTCGAAACTTCAACATCAACTAATGCAGTTACAGAGAGGCACACGAGATGATCTTTTTCTGAATATCATCAAAGACCCAGGCACAGAAAGCAGGAGATGAGAGAAAGGTCGCTTGCAATTGATTTATACAGGTCGGCACTCTTTCTTCAACCATTTCAGCGCCAGCTGGTTGTCTTTGAGTAGAGGTTTGAGTTTTTCGTACACTGAACGATCGCGCATACAATCGTGTCATTCAGCTATGCATCGTAATTACATGGTGAGCAGATGTATTCAAGCACTCACCAGTGTGATGATAATCATTTAGCCACTTGACTTCATGACGATCCAATAATTTCAAATCTACCAATTTTGTCTGAATGGGACAAAGCGTAAAGTTCTCAAAGCCGAGATACTTTGTACCACCAAATTGGTGAAGGGTGTCAACCACCTTGACTACAACTACAGACTCGATTCGAATTCCGAATTGGTCATCTTTATAGAATCCAGGCTCTGTGGAATGATTTGGAGGTTTTCAAAGTTCAGTCTGTCAATTTCGCTTATCCGGCTCAAGGTAGTTGAAAGACGTGAAACTTACCATTGGACAAAGTCATACCGGCTTCAAGACGCACTTCGTCGCAAGACTTTCGAGTACCAATACCTTGAGGTCCTTCATGAACATTCAAAAAGTGACCAACACCATGACCAGTACCATGTCGATAATCCAAACCATCCCTCCAGAGAAACTGTCTTGCAAATGAGTCTAGCCGATATCCTGTAGTGTTTTCGGGGAACACCATCTGATCGATACAGATATGACCTTGTAACACTCGAGTAAACGCCCTGATCTCTTCTTCCGAAGGTGTTCCGAAGTGCTACTTTCAAATTAGATAAATCAAGCAAAAGATCAGGAATAGGGATGATGCTCTTCTCCAATTTTTAGCCCTCAACGAATGCTGCGTACCAGGGTCCTAGTCACATCCGTTGTCCCATCCATATACTGAGCTCCGGAATCGCACAAGTAGATCTGGTCTTGTCGAATCACATCTGATTCATATTCATCTGGTTTATAGTGGATCACAGCAGCGTTTTTTCCGGTACTCGAGATAGTGTCGAAGCTCAGACCTCTGTAAAACTCTCCTCCCATTCGCTTCCGAGTCGCCTCTAATTCAACAGCAGCACTATATTCAGTAAGAGGCGTTGATTGAGATCTTGATAACTGATCTTCTAGCCAAGCAAAATAGGCCACCAAGGCTGCTCCGTCTCGAATGTGAGCATTTCTGAACCCATTGATCTCCGTTTCATTCTTGATAGCTTTGAGATCCTGAATCGGAGATCGCATGCTGTGAATAAAATCCGGTCCTCCGAGTGCATCCTCAATAGCCAAAGAACTCTTGTTAGATAATACAACCTTCGACTTCTGATCACGATCTGATCCTAGCAAAACTTGACTTTCTTCGATACTTCGCAAGTGATCCCATACAGATTCGTAATCC
Source organism: Melampsora abietis-canadensis (assembly GCA_002157025.1). Lineage (NCBI taxonomy): Eukaryota > Fungi > Basidiomycota > Pucciniomycetes > Pucciniales > Melampsoraceae > Melampsora > Melampsora abietis-canadensis. The sequence continues at coordinate 1,081 of MWRH01010416.1, read as the reverse complement.
TCTAGTTCTACACCTAGCTCCTCAAGATACTCGGCAACCTGACTATTGATCTGATTTTTGGAGATAAACAAAGTCACTCCATCCGTTGCTCCAACCCAAGCGTACGAGAAAAAGACCGGGTTAAAAGCTATATCACTGCCTCGGAGGTTCAATAGCCATGCAACCTCATCCAACGCACTAACGAGGATCCCAGCCACACGATCGACGCCAGGTAGATTGGTGATCTTTTGACGTACAGCTGCGATCTTCGATTGGCTTGATTGACCTGCAAGTTGATCTGAAAGATGAAGGATCGGTTGATGTGGCCGTTTAGGTTTAGCTGAGGCCCACTGTTCGTCGATCAAGTTTTCCCGCAAGCTAACCAGTCGGCCCGAATGAGGTTGGAGTCGAAGAGCCAAATCTGCGGCATCCTGAATATTGACCAGGGTTGGATCCAGTCCAATAGAGAGTGATTGACCATGTTCGGCCTTATGGCTTGCTGCACACTGCACTAGATACTCTTGCCAAGTCGGAACACCCGGTAGTCCTTGTTTCATCAAAGTCCAATACGACGGGTCAAGTTGTTTGGAAGCTTGATTGAAGTAACGTCCATCGGTAAACAGTAAGCTTTGAGGCTTTGAAGCGAGGATGAGTGCTGTTCCTGCAGAGCCTGTAAATCCCGTGATATACTCCCTACGAGCATCAGTCGGAGCTATGTATTCACTTCCATGAGCATCTTCAGTTGGCACGATATAAATTTCGACATTGTGTTTCTTCATTAGATCACGGACGCATTTTAATTCCTTGCTACGGTCTGATGGACCTGCTACGATAGGACTGGGCATCTTATTTGCTTGTACACAGATCGTCTGGAGATTGGAAATCTTTTTCAACGAGATCCAACGGAACTTGTGCTGGTTTGGCTTCAAGAATAATGAAGACTGAATTTTGGGATGCTTGAATAATTAGAAATTGATATTCACAATGATTAGCTTGAAGATGAAGGATGAAGGTTTTGAAGTTCTGAGTTGAATGCGGATGTGATTGCAGTTCGAAAGGGAAACTTCGACAACCTCCCGAAAGGCAGGGCATGTTATACATT
>MWRH01010410.1:0-12372 GCA_002157025.1 Melampsora abietis-canadensis | reverse complement strand
AAGAAAATGAAAGCTTGTGAAAGCATTTCATCCTGGGAATCATTTTGAAGCCTATCATGATCATTTTAAGAAGCTGGACCACTGGTCATTGAAACTTTCTACACATGTACCACACTGGTGTTCATCATCAGGATCCAGCTGGGAAATTGGGTATTCCTTTGTACTTCCTTTTTTTGCTTTTGCCTTTTGCATTTTGATTCTGAGTCTAATTTTCTTTTCATTTCAACTCTTTCCTTGTGAGTAAAAGTTTGAACATCAAACGTTCCAGAAAGACTTTTCTCTATATACCACGCATACATATATTTCTTTTCTTTTTTTATCAAGATCCATTGATCTTCTTTTCCTAAAGGTTTTACTTTTTCTCAGCCTTAGGACTCTCACTTAGTGTCTCTTCTTCAATGGTTTGGGTCAATTTTCCAAACCCGTTTACCTACATATCCCCAGATTCTTTTCTTCCTGTCGTGAATCTCTTTTTCATCTTTCTTTGGGTCCTTTTTTGAAGCGCAGAAGCTTGTTATCAGGTTCATCATTGGACCTCTTAAAATATCAGTACATAGACCAAACTTTCTTTGGATTCAATCTATGAATGCGGTTGCGGTACATAGGCTGTATATAGCAGTCTCCTTGAGGTCCGTGGTATTTAAATCAAGCAAACTGATGGCAGATTGGCAGCAAAGTGATCCGACCCGACCAACGTAGCTCAGAAGCCGGACACATTCCCGAGCGCAGAGCCGTAGTTCGGGTATCGAAGAAGCCGACATTCTGGATGAGTGTTTGGCACTGCAGTGTGTGATTGTCAAAGGGTGAAAGTTGAATGGTCACCTAAACTCCGAGTCCGATTTCTCGTCATTCAAAGGACTTCATACAAACCCATCAAAAGTTGAGATTCAGGGAAGCTTTCAATGGTCGAAACTTGAAAGAAGATGAAGAAAAGTTGATTATTGAAGACTTATGAAAGCTTTTGAACAAGGTTGAAATGTAAGCTTTGATCATTGAACGCCTTTTTCGATTATGTACCTTCATTTTCTTATCATTTTTCATCTCCGCTCATTCATTTCGTTCTTCTGGAACATTTATCATATATACCTGTTATGTAGAATCATAATAATTCATCATCGAGAAAAGTATTTCAACATATTCTCAGGTTGATTCTATGTCAAAGAAAAGTCAAAATAAAAGCACAAGGATTGCATTTTGAATTGTTTAAAGAAGGAATAGCACCAAATTTGATTCGATTGTGATGTATATAATGAGGCTCATCGAGGGTAGTTGATCTCATCGAGGGTAGTTGATCCTCTTCAGCTCATCAAATTTTCAAACGACATTTGACACCACTACATCCTTATCGTTCTCGTCACTTAAACGTTCAATCATATCATATTGTAACACGTTCACTGACCTTTCTTGCTTTCATACTCCAACACTTTTCACACCCAGCACCGATACTTCAACTCTAGATGAGTCAATTCGCTTCTACCGGTCCAGCAGCCTCTTCTTCCGAGCCATCACTTTTATTAGAACAAGTAAGTCTCTTCTAATCTTTTTTGTTTCTTAGAATATTATGTATCATCAACTCTAACGAGGTTTTTTGTGTTTTTAGCCAGGATTTGAGATGAGTGATGTTTTTGAATTTGAGGAATTAGAAATGGAAGAAGAAACTGCACCTGAGAATGGTAAGCATTCTTCTCTGCTTCTTATCCATCTCTCTCTTGATCTTGAAAAACTGATTTCTTTTTTCGATCAGGTTTCACGATACCTTTGGGATTGCAAGACACCCGATTTGAGATCACCATTCCACAACTTTATCAATACTCACAACCATTACATAGACGGATCATTGAATTAAGAACTGGGATCCCATCTAAACCTTTACAAAATCGAAAACAAAAGACTAGAGTGAAAGCAGTCAGATGGAAGAAAGACCGAAATTCGACTAGGCTTAGTCCTTTAAGCCAACCTTTTTCGATCCATTGTGATACTTTAAGCGAAGGGGATGGTGGAATTTCGGTTCCTTTGTTCGTTCCGAATCTCGAAGCGTTTACTTGTTTAAATAATCCACATTCGAAACCTCAAAGTTGGACGGCCCATTCAGTTCAAGGATCGAAGTCTAATTCTAATAGTCATTTAACCCTAAATCCATTGTCAACTTCTTCTACCACTCTTGGTGTTTCTTCTCCTCACTTCGGCGATCATTCTCAACGGACATCACGTCAAAGTTCAAAAAGGAGAAACGAAGGTGAATTGAATGGAAAACGATCAAGTAAAAGACAAAGACGAAGTTCTCAAACGTTTATTCATCAAAAAATTCCCGACGGGGTTCAAACCTCTGCCACCAATTCGATTTCTACTCTGTTTGCTTTTAGACCTAATGATTCGTTTCAGTCAATCGATCTTAATTCAGAAGATTCAGGTCATTCTACTAGCTGTAGTATGATCAATTGTTCATGATGTACCTTAAAATCTGCCTTGAAGTCTTATGTTTACTCAATTGTATTCATATCATCTTTCTTGGTGATTAAATTTCTTTGGGATGATTGCATCTATGTATTTGATTGTGAAGTATTAGTCTATGTATGTATATAGAAACTATGAGTTATGTTAGGATTTGTATATGATTTACAGTTATTGACTTTCTGGATTATTTAATTCATCAAATTGGTTCTAAATCCTCAAAGATCGTTTGGATAAACGAATTGCGAAAACTATCGATTGAGCTCTATGAAAGCAGTCTTGGAATTCAGTAGATTTGTTTGGTGAGTCGAATTTCATTAGGGCAATATTCACTGCTGGATTTGGATCAAAGGAAGCTTTATATATCCCTTCATGACTGAAGTGAGCAGGGTCATGGAACCTCAAAGTATTTGTTCGTAATTATCTTTGAGCTTTGTCACCTTATACTCATCATCATGGTCATCCAAAATTTTACGTCAGTGTTTGATTTCCAAGACAAGATGTGGTAAAGCTGGTAAAGCGCTGTGAGCCTGTGTCAAGACCATTTTCTATGCGGATCAGAACCACATTGATCAAAGTGACCAATCGATTCATCTTGCTATCGGGTATTTGACCAAAGTGGCGTGGTGGTCACGACTTGTACCCGACGTGTTAGTTGTACCATGGTAGACGGCATCTCTGGGATGCCGTGCGATGACGTTCAATCAATTCTACGCGACGTGCTTAGGGATCAACGGAGCCAGGACAGCAGACATGATGACATGCGTACATCCCGCAAACCATAGGTCGTCATCGGATTTTGAGCTGAAGCTGAAAAATCATGAATTGTCATGCTCGAGACTACCTCAACTCCAGATCACGGAGTGAGACCCTGATTTATTGATGGTTTCGAAATCAGGGTATAGGATGGAATGGATCTAGGGGCATTCAAAAAAAACGAACATGCTGAACGAAACTTCAGGGAATGCATCTTGAATCGTGAAGGAATAGCAAAAAAACGTTGTTCGATATGATTAATCAAAGTAGCTGTTCCTATTCAACTCATTGAAGCTTCATTTCTTTTTCAAACCAATCTTTACCCATTCCTTTCATTATCGTCATTCAAAAGCTTACTGTACACCTTCATTGATCTTTCTTTCCTTCTCTCTTTCAGAACTCAACACTACCAATCCCACCACTCACTCTAAAAGTCCAGATGAATGAATGCGCCTCCACTGGTGAGGAAGCTTGCCCGTCACAATCACAATCTTTCTCAGAACAAGTAAGCACTTTTACTCTCTTAATGCACTCTATGAATCTCTATGTTGACTCTTGATGGGTTTTTGTGGTAGACAGAGTTGAATTGCAACGAAGCTTTTGAAATCGAAGATTTGGAAGACGACGTAAAAATTATATGTGACACCAGTAAGCTTTTATTGCAGCTTCCTTTGCATTTACCTTTGGATTTGATCTTGGAAACTGACTTTTCAGATTGTTTTTCTTATTCAATTAGCTTATACGATTCCTTTGTCATTCACAGGGTCAAAATTCGGATTCCAAATCCTAAATTCTAAAAACCCTCGACCGTTACATAGACGGATTGTTGAGTTAAGATATGGGATCTCATTAAATCCTTTATTGATGAATTAACAAGAACAAATGGAAGAAATCGGACGTAAGTTCAATGAGATTCGAGGATTAACTCGTGATGAGAATCATCGAAAAGAAAAGAAAAAAGAAAAAAGATTGGAACGGAAAGTACATACGAAAAATAGAAATCTAAACAAGCTTATTCCTTCAAGTCACGCTTTTTCACATCGTGAGGAAGAAAATCGAAAGGAAAAGAAGACTTTGAAGCCTGCTGATGTAAATGAACGGGATGTTGGAACTTCTATACCCTTCTCTATCGTCATCCTTTAAGCTTTTAAATCTCAATAACATTCATTTGATACTTACAAAACGGCCTAGTCTGAAGAGAAGAATTGAGAAATCGACGACACCTCCGTGAAAAGACAATGTCTGAACCTCAAATGGTTTAATCATTAAAACATCATCAGAAAAACTTTCTTGGACCTCCTCAGGATCACCCGAATCCGACTTCTACTCTCTTCTACTCTGTTTGCTCTAACAAACGACAACCCACATTCTTTAACAAGTTTCAATCCAGAAGATCTAGTCCAATTCACCAGTCACAGCATGATCATTCAAGGGTTGCCTCGAAGCCTGCGCCCTTGATCGTATTCAGCTCTTTATCTATCATACTCATGGCATCTTCCTCAAAATTCAAATCGTGCATTTATGTCTTTGAATGTGACGCACATGATCCTATCCAACCGAAACGATCATTCTTTTCGGGATTTATACTTGTCTTCTCGTAACTGTTTCTTTCGTTTTTTCAAGATCCTTAGATCTCTTTGTAAAGTTGTCGCATAAGTCATCACGAGATTAAAAGGATCAAAAATGAAGAAGGTTTTACTGAACATGTCGTAATCCATCGGTATCTTTGTACCGGAAGTGCATCCACACTCTTTGATCAACCTTTTTGAACGACGTCTGGAAGTTGAACAGATTTCTGCAGAGGCGATCTCACTTGACTGTTATTACTCATAGGAGAAATTTTCACTCAGAAATTTGGTCATTGAGGCGGTTAGATAAAACAAGCACCAGTGTACAATCCTTTCTGAGCTCTTTTGCAACTGATCAGCGTGGGTAGATACCACCGGCAACTTGAGATAGGGACTTCAACAAACGAGGGTTTAAGCGCTGTATCGCAGTCAACTGGTCTCGTTTTTATCGCGAGGAGAACCGCAGCAGTGAAAGTGAAGAAAAACACATGTTGGGTCATCATTGACTCAAACGGCGTGGCAGTCACAACCTATACCTGACGTGAGTTATGGCAGTGTCGGCGGGATTTTTGGGATGTCGTGGTACCGATGGCGTTGATCAGCCAGTCTGAGTCTATGTGACAATGGGCGTCAACCGAGCCAAGAAACCTTTCAGGGTTGCATTCAACTGCAGATCGCCTTTGTTGCACCCGGAGTCAAAAATGACCTCGAATATTCAACAGAGCGCAGTTGACTTGTGGATGTCAAAAAAAATCGAGCATGTCCAAGCAAGTTGAGGAAATGTATTCGAAATCGTAGAGGAATTCGAGGGCGCGGCAAACGCGCTCGCAAGAGGGCCTTAGTTATTCGATGTTAGATGACTTGCTCAGACTTAACAGAACCCTTTTGTTTCAAATCGACAACAATCAAAATAGCTGTTACCCCTCAACTCATAATCTTTGATTGTCATCTCAATACCTTTCATCCATCCTTGTAATTATCGTCCTTCAAAGGTTTTTTATACACGTTCACTAGACTCTTTGCTTTCACCTGTCGATACTTTTAATACTTACACTAACACCAATCCTCTCTAGATGAGTCAACTAGCTTCTCCTGGTAGAGAAGTCTCCCCTTCACCATCACAATCTCTATCAAAAGAAGTGGGTTTTTCTCTACTCCTCTGCCTCACGTTTAACTTTAGGATCATTATCAACTCTTACCCGGATTGTTGTGTTTGTAGCAAGAGGACATAAGCAAAGCTTTTGAAATTGAAGATACGGAGGTTGAAGAAGACCTTTCTTACTGTCACAAGTCAACCCTACCGATAACAACGCCGACACCAAAAGCTCAGATGAGTGTACAATCTTTGTCAGAAAAAGTGAGTCTGTTCTACTCTCTACACCGTTGAATATTTATTTTGAATCTAGATATCTATGCTCGCAGCCAGAGGTAGATCTAAGCGAAGGTTTCGAATTCAAAGATATGGAAGACGAAGTAGAACAACTTTTCCGCTTTCACAATTCGACACTACCTACAGAAACACCGACACTGAAACTCCAAACGGTTCTGGAATCGTTGTCAGAGCAAGTAAGTCACTTCTATTCCCAGCTTTGCATCTCTATAATGTCACTCAATTAGATCTTGGGGTTGCAGCCAGAGGTAAATCTATATGAACCTTTTGAAATCGAAGATATGGCACAAGAGGCAGAACAGCTTTCCTGCTTTCACAATCCAACACTCCCGGCAGATACACCGACACTAAAACCCCATAATGACATGGATCTACAATTGCTGTCAGGACAAGTTAGTCTTCTACTCTGCTATTTTATCCTTGAATCTCTATTGACTCTCGATGTGTGTTTGTGTTTGCAGCCAAAGGTAGATCTAAGTGAAGCGTTTGAAATTGAAGATTTCAAAGAAGAAGTAGAAACCATATGTAACAGTGGTAAGCTTTTCTTACAGCTTCCTATCCGTCTATCTTTGATTTAGACCTTCAAAGCTGAACGTTCCAAATCACGTTCTACATTCCCCCAGGTTTCACAATTCCTTTCACATTGGAAGGTATGATATTTGGATTCATGATTCCCACATGTATCAAGCCACGACCACTACACAAGCGTATTATTGAGTTAAGAACTGGTATCTCATCAAATCGTTCACCGAGAAGAAAACAAGAAACAAAATTAAAAGAAATCAAACATAAAAAAGATACAAACAAAACTAGGCCCAGTCCTCTAAGTCAAGCTTTTTCGCATTATCATGATGATATGTAGTCCAGAAGATATAATGAGTTCAAAGGAATCAAACATGAGAAAATCATATTTATAGGTATGTAGGGTCCCTTGGACCAAGCTTTTTCACTGATGAGGATAGTTGAAAAGGAAAGAAGAGATACATCGGATCGTGATAGCTCGATTAATTGGGAGGCCGGACCTTCTAAACTTTTACATCTCTAGATAACCCATAGTCTAAACTCACCAGGCGCACATGCATAACCCATAGTCTAAACTCACTACGCGCACATGCCTCGAAAGCTACCTTGAGAGCTTCCAATTCTGTTTGAAGTTTACTCTATCTTGTTTATATCATTTTTGGTGGGTATCAACTTTCTGGGAGTTTTTTGTACATCCGTATGTATGAATGTGACGGCACGCTAGCTTATGTATGTATAAACTTTTATTCTTTGATGTAGCAATTTATCGGTTTTGATGAAGAAGTTTCTGAATTCATGAATCGAAAATTGCTATGTTCATTTTCTGAGATTCATGAAATTTTTGCTGGTTAATGAGCTTGGTAACTCTAATGTTATCTACTTTTTACTTGACTCGCTTCATCGTTCATAGATGATCAACGAAATGATCTGTGAAAGCAGCCTATGAACAGGTGATGATCATTTCAAGTCGAGAAAGAGTACCCGAGAAACTGATTCGAGGCACACGTGACAATGGTCGTTTGATCACTTGATGATGGGGCAATAAAGCGATTGTGAGCATTTTTGATTGGAGGGACATCGGAAGAACTCATCTGAGGCTTTACGTTTCGGATTGCAAGATGCTTAGCGTAACTAAGCCCCTGGCGCGGCTGCGTCGAGGGCGCGTACCAAGATCTCATGATGAAAGTTTCGTATACTTATGCTGATCACAATCAGAGGTACGAAACAGAACACCGTTGGCAATTGGCCTGGCATTCGGCAAGAATCGAGAATCGGATGACGTGGCATTGTTGGCGTTCGACCAGGCTGGATCGAGCTGACATGCTCGCGAGTCAACCAAAACCAGGCCCATTTTCCGAAATATGGCCTGCGCAAAACCGTTGGTTCAACTTTTAAGCTGACAATGTATGTATTACATGGATTACATCTTTCTTTCACTTCAAAATTACCGAGCTACATCCTGGTTCAATGATATTTTAAGAGTCCATTTCATAAGTATACTCAAAGGTTGAAATCCCATCATCGGAACAATCGTTTCCTTTCCCTTCCCTCACTTCGCTGTACAATTTATTGATATCGAATTGATAGCTCTTCACTCGTCAATCAAGTAATTTATCACATACCTGCTCTGGTCCCGATTGACAAGGAGGCAATTTTCCTCAGATTGCTGTGCAACTTTTACATCTGGCTTCACATTTGCCATAGCATATTTTCCCACTACCTTCTTCAAAACCGTAGGATCCGTATCACTGTAGGTCAACAAAATCTAAATTATCCTTCCTATAACTTCAGACGTTCTGCTCCAGGAGCCTAACTATTTTTCTACCTTCATATGCGAATAGGAAGAAACTTTTTTCATATCACCTAGATAACTGCAAGAAAAATGTCGTCAATTTGCTGCACACTGGTTTTCTTGTGCCTATCGTTGAGCACGTCCAGCATTTCGGCCACCTCACCAAGTCTTTCACTACGAGACCTACAACCTCGCATGATGGGAGGTATGGGAGGTATGGGAGGTATGGGAGGTGCTCCAAAGATGCCACCCGGAGGTGGAGCCGCAGGTGGTGGGGGCGACGCGGGAGGCGGAGGTGGAGCCGGGTGCGGGAAGTATACAATCGTTAGGTTAGTTTCAATTTCGACCTTTCATTGGTGGTAATTTCTAGATCACTGAGACATTTCTGTCAAACACGTAGTGCTAGAGGGACAGGCGAAAAGCAAAAGAATCCTACGGGTTATTCCGGCTTTATAAAGGGCTTGATGAAGCAAGTGCCCGGTGGATCGAATTATGAAGTTGTCTATCCGGCGACAGTGGATTACATGAACGGACCAAAGCAAGGTGCAAATGACGCTATAAAATACATCAACGGTCGGAAGGGAAAATGCCCTTCATCGAAGTTGGTTCTCATCGGATATTCGGAGGGTGCGATGGTGATAACCCAACTATTGGGCAAGCAAGGATTTCCAGCGGAGTCGGTCTCTTCAGTCATCCTGTACGGAAATCCTTATTGGATAGCAGGGAAATCCTACAATGCCGGAACTGCGGTAAGGCATTCTATCACAATTGAAAATCACTGGGAAACAATACTGAGATCATCACTGGGAAACGATACTGAGATCCTCGCACTGATAATTCTTGTCTAACAGAAAACTGGAAAAAGTATCGCTGCGATGACGGGAATCAAGCTTCCCCCTCAATTTGGAAGTAAGACACAAGATATTTGTTTGACTGGTGATATGATCTGTTGTGGAGGCTCAATGGGACCGCATCTTAAGTATCCTGGAAGTGCGCAGGAGAAACAGGCAGTCGAATACTCCGCCAAAATGCTCAATGGAGGAGGAGGAGGTGGTGGTGGTACCAAAGGTGGCGGAGGTGCGGCAGGGGGTAAAACAGATGCAGGAGCCAGTCCGGCAGGGGGTAAAGCAGATGCAGGAGCCAGTCCGGTAGGTGGTGCTGCCGGTGGTGGCGCTAAGAAGGGTGGGATGAAAATGCCAGGAATGAGAGAATGAGGTACATATCACCCCAAACCTCACTCTTTTATCTATAACTTTGTTGATCTTCCCACGTCTTGCTATTTTGCCTGTAATAATTGCTCTTCTTTCTCCTCATTTTTTCCCTTGTGGGTATTCTCTTTCTCAATTGTTTCCGACACCTCATTTTCGTTACACCCATCCCTTCAAATTTGGTGCTTATTAACACCTTTGTACTTTGTGTATTCATTCCTCGGTTTGAAACTAGAAATATCCTCTTCTGCATGCATGTTAGTTTTGGTCTATTCATCATTAACTCATACGACAGATATCTCCATTGAATTGTGCCTCAAACTAGAACTCATTTAAAAAGCATTCCACTTCACGTTTAGTTTCATCATCCAAGGACAGGCCAATAAGGGCAAAAGGTATATTCCAGTTCACAATGTCTTCCATCCATTCACCTAGTCTTGGGTGAACTATTATAACAAATGTTCTCGATTGAAAGACCATAAATGATCACATATATTAGCTTTTTGTACGCTCATTCCCATTTCAAAGGGTTCAAAACTGGAAATATCTCAATGCCAACACCGTTAACAGAAATGACACTGATATCATAACTATCCGTCAAGTCTATTTCCCGCTGACCTATACCAAGGATGAAAGTAGTTGGAGAAGGACATTGAAGGATATAACAGAAATATAACCAAAGACAATGAAAAACAATTGAGGTAGGTAATTGTATACCTTGTCTTAAGACACTTTGATCCTAGGTCCAAAGTTACAGAGCAAAATCTTGACAAGAAAACACTTGATGATAAATCTGGACAACATAGAACCAGAAATTGTTGCAGAAGGCAGGGGGTTGTAATTAATCTATGACTTGAGTATGAATCACCAAGGAGTCAATTTGAGCAGCAAATAAATATGTATTACACAATTAGGGTACTCAAAGCTACATAAGTACACGTATATAGTTGTTGTACATAGATTTCTTTGGCGGGGAAAAAAACAATCAAAGTATTTTCAAAGTATGTTGCCCGCCAAAAAAAACTATATACGGCAACTATATACATAAATATAGTTGCTTTGAGTACCACAAATATGTAGAGGTGATGACAAAACCTTAGGGGACAAATGTAACAAAAACAAGATAATGTCAAAAAGGTCAAGAAGAATTATAAGCACAGGAAGGGGAAGGATGTACAGATAAAAGGATGAGATGTGGAATTGTTGTCCATCACTGGCATCACCGTCTCATGCCCGGAATTTTCATCCCACCTGGAGCCTTAGCCCCACCACCTGGAGCTTTAGCACCCCCTGTCCCCCCAACACCACCACCACCACCACCCCCACTGCCAAGCATTTTTGTGGAGGATTGAATCACATTTTTTTCTTCCAGGCTTCCACCATATTTAAGATGTGTGGTCATTCCACCAGCTCCTGTGCAGACCATATCACCCAGAAAGCAGATATCTCGTGTGCTGGATCCAAAAGAGGGGGGAAGCTTAATTCCAGTGGCTGCGGCAACACCTTTACCAGTTTTCTGTGGGATGAAGATTTCTTGGAGGAAATGTCTGAGTATTGTTCTTCTGAGGTTTTTTAAGGGATCCCACTATTTAGCGCCCTCAGAACAGTATCCGGCACCCCCTTTTGGGCCGGACACCAGGCTACAAACAATTCAGGCGCCCCTTTTCAAAAAAGGGGCTCCTCATTAAGGCTCCCACAACATTTAGTTCATTTATTTCTTCTCGCCTGTTTACCCCATCCTACATTGTTCGTTGAATCTTTTGTACATACAGGACAAATTTTACTATCTGAAGTAGGGGAAGCGAAGTCATTCAAAACTGATCTATTGTGACCTGGTGATATGAGCTGAGCTCAATGAGCACACAACACAAGACCACATTCCTGGAATTGATACCCAATGGGAAACCAACCCTTTCAAGTGCTCATCAATCATTCTTAAGAAACCGGGACTTTTGGCTGTTTCAGAAAGGATGGATGTTGAGTGGTGATGGTACGACAAATAGGAAGGACACAATTGCACAGTCATGGCACAAAACTTAGATGTAGTGGTACGAAGTCAGACTTCCTTCCCCACCAAGGATGGAAGGGCACCAAAAAGGTAAAACAAGGGCTCCTTGGCAAAGTTGCACCCTCTCAAGGAGCCCTTGAGGTCCGATCCTGCAGAATTTAGGCTGATAATTGTTGGGTTTCAATGGGCCACGCGTGTCAGCCTTAGAGGTAATTCCTAAAACCTCTATGGAAGACAGATCACATACTTGAGCACAATATACTAAAAAAACCCTTACAAAAATATATATATTTCCCTACTTGACATATAATCATTATATCTCAAGCACAATATCTCACACTCATGTACCAAGAGTGAATACACAAAATGAAACTACAAGTCAAACCAATAACTAGCCTAGAATGAATTGGTCTCAACAAGGTAAATCAGCCAGGGTCTCAATACTAACCTGGCTGAGCAACAATTATTGAAATAACCAGACAGGTTTTGAATACAAACCCTGACTACGTATCTAAAAAAAATACCGCGGCAAAGATATAAGACTCAGAGTCTTTGACATGGCATAACAAATCATATAAGATATCAAGACTTCTCCCAAGGGAGTGAGAAGAATCATTCCATATCCCAATAACCATTTTAAACACTTTAGAAATAATCTTTCAATATTAAAGGTTTTA
>KZ120613.1:0-15556 GCA_002157025.1 Melampsora abietis-canadensis | reverse complement strand
TGTGTTTGAACTTAGAAGTCAATTTGCATATAAGCATAAGACTGAGTTTGAATATGCTTGTACTTGAACTTATCACGCAATCTTTGATAATTATCTTTTTTTTAAATTGCTTTTGGCTTTCATTGCATACAACACTAACTGAACAGGTTAAAAACATGAGGAACTAGTCAGCCTTAGAGATTTGGCCATCTAGTCGGAGCAAGAATTTTCTTTGTCTTTCTGGATGTTGGATTATCACAACACTTTTGTTCTTTTTTCTTTTTCCTTTTGAGATATTTTGTAACTGTTTTGTTTGAATGAAATGATAGCTTGTTATTCAGCTTTTTTATCTTCCAAAAAATCACCTTTAGGCATTTAGCCCACCCAAAGGAGGCGGTGATCCTCTGCTTACTCACACCTATATGCAATGCACGCCCTTTTTAGGAATTCAGTGGAAGAGGTACGAGTCATCTAGACTCCAAACTTCTTGTGGCATCTACAGCGCTGAGCAGGCATTTGATCCTCCTCCCTAACCCCCTATCCTAGCGTCAACTGGAGTCACAGGGGAGGAAGGGAGTTGCTAGTAGCATGAGGTAACAGGGATGAACCATACCAAGTTGTTGTTTGGGCTAAGGTTGGTATTTAACAACTGTCGCAAAAGCCATTTTTTGGTCAATCAAACCCTTTTTGGAATTGAACAGTCTCATAGTTAAGTACGTAAGTGTGGAATCATGTTCAGTCCTTATCAACAATTTTGATCCTTGCTCCGAGGCTGATCTCCTTGGTCACATTCCTGTAAATAAGAATGGTAATGAATGAATCTTTTAGTATTTAAAATGTATTTGGCTAAGATATTATAAGCCTTTGGGGTATCCAACAGCTTGGTGGTGTTATTCCAATTCACACTAACTCCTTCTTCCTTAAGTCTTGTTTGCATGTTCTTTCTTGCTTTTGAGTATCTTCTGCAATAGAGTAGAAAATGATTAGTATTCTCTAACAACCCACAGTTTTGACACTGAGGTGAAGAGGTGGGTGTTTAGCGGGCTGTATCCCACTCTCAATTGGAAGATGGCCTCAGCACTACCTTTTTCCAGGTCATTCAGTCCACTTGCAATGAGTTTGGGTTGGGTTTTAAATTGATTTTTCCCCGGTATTGGGGGGTAATTTTTGATGTTGAACTTTAACTTAGTGTGTTTCTTTAAGCTGCTTGTGCTTGTTGGTAAATGCATTGGTTTGTTTTGAGACTGTGCTGCACTACCTGCTAATTGGTCAGCCAACTTGTTTTGTTCAATGCCATTGTGCCCTGGGGTCCAATAGAATCTGATACAAGTTTGTTTGGGTAGTTTTCTTAATTGGAGTCAGATTTGAATGAGGAGGTGTTGGCCTGGGGTCATTTTGGGGATATCTTGGATTAGTCGGACCACTGTTTGGTTATCACTAAAAAAACAAGGTTAGTTGGGGCAAGTCTCAATTGTTTAACAAGGTCATTTGCTAACTCAGTAGCCAACACAAGACCTAATAGTTTGGTCTTGTGGTTTGAGTAGTTTTCATCATACACAACAGATTGAATTTGGGTGATTGATTTAGTGACTGCAGCCGCTCCACCCCCTTCCTTGGTAACCAAGCCGTCAGTGAAGATAATTATGGAGCCTTGTTCATCTTCTTCTTCTTTCAGTTGTTGTGGGATCTTCTTCAAAGCTTCTTCTTTTGTGAGTTCTAAGTTGTGAGTGCTGCCAATACTTTTTGCCCACAGTGCTATGGGGTGGGCGTAGATTGTTTCGATTTCTTCAGAGGCTAGGTTTCTTAGATGGTTGCATTGGATTGCATCTTGAATTGGGCCAGGCTGTTTTTTGGGTGTTGTTTTCAGTTTGTGTTTCATAAAGATTTTGGTTGGATGAGAGTCTGGTGAGGAGAGGCGTTGTAGGAAGAATTTATGATGTCTACAAGCTGCCAACCATGTGTATGGGAGTAGGTATGCATCATGGGCCATCATATCATTTGAGGTTCCTCTAAAGGCACCAACCGCTAGTCTATTTGTGTCGTTTTGAAATTTATCAAGTACTTTGATAATCTTTGATGTCATTTTTTGGGTGAACCACACTAGGCTGCCATAGAGAATGCAAGGAACCAGTACTGCTGAGACTAATTTTTTGAATTCTTTAGTAGACAAACCTGAGTAGCATTTTGTTAGTCGGTTGAGTTGGTTCAGTGTGAGTTTTGCGTTTCTTTTGATGTGATTTATGTGGCTGTTGAAAGTGAGTTTGGGGTCAAGCCATAATCCTAACCATTTAACTTCATTCTTTGGTTGTATGATGGTTTCACCAAGTGTGAATGGTAGGTGTTCAACTTATCTTTTGTTAGTGAAATACATAAGCTGAGCTTTTTTGTTGTCAAAGATTGCTCCATGCTTCTTGGTCCATTCAAGGGAGAGTCTTGCATGGTGTTCAAGTTTTTCTAAGTTTGTTTCTATTGATTTTTAAGCTACTACATGAAATATGTCATCAATGAAGCCTAGCAATAGGTCTTGAGATCTCAGATGTGGGATTGATTTTCCTAGTATTTCCGAGTTGTAGATTATATAAAGAATGACAGACAGGGGGGAGCCTTGTGGTAGTCCATTGTCAATAGTGAACAAGTTGGAAAGGAAATCTTGGAGACAAAGATTTGTTGTACATTCAGAGAGGAACCCTTGGACAAAACGTAGCAGGTACCTGGGGCAATTGTTTTTGTGTAGGATGTACCATAAACGTTCTCGATGGACTAAGGGGTAGGCTGACTTAACATCAAGAAACAATGCTGTGGCTATTTCATCTTGTCGCCACTTTTCTTTAATTCAAGAGATGAGGATTGTGAGTGCATCTTCTGTACTGTGTTGTCTTCTACCACCCATATGACACTGAGAGATGATCTTGAAGCTTTTGGTCCAGTAAGTAATCCTGCTCGTGATAATCTTCTCTAGGATTTTACCTAAGCAGCTTAATAGAGCAATTGGTTTGTAGGAGTTGGAGTTTGAATAAGAGTCTTTACCCGCTTTTCTGATGATGATTGTTATTGCCGTCCTCCAGCCATCCGGAAAGAACCCCAGCTTGAAGCAAGCGTTAAATAATCTGCATAGTTTGTCTTCAATGGCTGGGGCTGCTATTTTGATCAGTTCATTGGAAATCTCATCGTTACCGTTTGCTTTCTTGTTTGGTAGATTTGTGATGATCCTATTTAGTTCTTCGCGTTCAAGAGGCGGGTAGTGGGAGATTGGCTCTGTTTGTTGGTTCCAGAGATCGGGCGGGATGTCCGAGAGATCTGCGTCAACGTGGGCTACTGAGGTTCCATAAAAAAGGAGTTCGGCTTGTTCAGGTTTCTCGTTTGCAACAGATCCGTCCGGTCTCTTGAGTGGTGCAATTTTATTTGATGAGTATGGTTTTGTGTACTTCAGAGCCTTGTATGTTTTTGAGTTGGAGCAGGTGACAAGGAAAGTCTTCCAATGGTTTGTTTTAGCTGACATAACCTGAGACTTGAAGTATTGCTGCCATTCTTGGTAGCACTTGTGGGCTTCCGGAAGGTTGGACCGTATCATCCATCGTCTCGCCCTGTTTCGATTCTTGAGGATTGGGTCGAGCTTCTCCTTGTCCCACCAGGCTTTGTGTTTTCGTGGGTTGGTTTTGATTGTTTTGCCTTGTTCTTGTGCTGAGGTGAGGATGATGGTTGAAAGGCTAAACAAGATATACAAAAGTCCAATCTACCCACGTAGATGATAGATCCGACCTGCCGAGTCCAGCGTTCAAATCACGTGATTGTGCCCGTCACCCTTTTAATTTCAATTTTCAGCTCGCTCATGTATGTATATGCTTCAATCGGGGGTAAGGGTGTTCGAAACTTCGGCATACCACTTTGACGGCCATGGACTTTCCGGCTTCAAGCTTGAATAAAGTACTTCTTCCCTGGACCCTAGCACTTTAAAACTTCGAGTCTCAAGCACGATGGCTCCAGCAACCGAAGTCAAATCCTGGATTGCATCAACATCACCGGGACAGGGCGTGTCCGACGACGAAGAAGTCGATGAAAATCTGAACGAGCTTACTTGGGATAATCTATACCCGCGCGCACGGCCTAAAATCATTACATCGAAAATCTCAATTCGTATACCATTTTTGACTGATGAGCTGCTACGGCTGGTCACAGGAACGAGTGCGGCCTCACAAGTCCATCTGTCGGATTTGATCAAGCTCTTGTTCCAGACGATTCCGAGATACGAGGACTCTGCATCGCGCAATGCTGTACTCGGTGTATTAGAAGCGCTCATTCGGCGCAATGATATGGACCTCGGCCGAAATTCAAATGGAGACAAACCCAATTTGATGTCGACAATAATCAAGTGGATATCACACGAGTCTGCAAAGCTTTGCGAAAGCCCACAGGGTATCCCTGCGAGTGCGGGGAGTACCCGTTTGGCCATGCTGATCTGGTCTTGTCACCTTCTTGGCATGATATGCCAGTCGCACAAAGAAGTCAAATCGGAAAACGTCAAGGACCTCACCACGATGCTCAATACATTAGGTCAGCTATTGGACAGCACGCACGAGCCAACTTCCACTCGACCTGTCTGCCGAAAGTCTGCCGTGGTCATCACCAGGCGAGTGATTCGCAATGTGAGTGAATGCTGGTACACAGTCTTATCTTCTTGACTAATGTGACTTATCGAGGAATTTGTAGAACCACGAGCAAATTCCACAGATCTTGGACATCTTGATCCAGCCTTCATCAACTGCTACCAACGCGTGTCTCCTTGGCCTGGTGATCGACGTGTCTTTGAAGTTGAGGGTGGGTAAAGAAAGAGAAAAAGGAAGCGTTGGCGGAGTAGGAGTAGGCTACATATCGATCTTTAAGGTGAGTTTAATTAGTCAACTGCCGCTGGTACGGTTTCGCGATGTTGAACATGACATACACCGCGACCGCTTCGTAGGATAAAATCCTTCATTGGTGGTTATCTCAAGTTTTGTCTTCTCGAACTTCGCTCCCATCCCGGACTACCGCCGCATTTGGTGACTTTTTTCGGATCTCATCAACTGCAGAAGACTATCCAGAAAAAGTTGCCCCAAGCGCACGTAAAATGATGCTTCGCTCGCCCGAAATTGCCATGCCCGCGCTGTCTATTTATTTCGATATGTCTCCTCACAAGCTATCAGCGGAAAGTCGCCTAGATATCTTACCTCTTGTCTTGTCAGCCAGTAAAAGCAGCAAGACGGAGATGAAGCCACTGCTTCTGCCATTTTTCGAAACAGTTTTTCAAGATATCCCTAGTCCCCATGTACCTATAATTGCTGAGGAAGTCAGTCTTCCTCTCAAAACGGGAAAGGTATCGAGCCCTGAACATCGCGCGGCCTTATTGAACTTTTTAGGAAGCTTGAGACCCGGGGAACACTCATCTAAGTTGATTACCATCTGCTGCGACACATTGATGAAAGAGACTAATGAAGAAGCCTTGACTGGACTCCGGCTTGCCATCACTCATCACCTTTCATTCATACTCTCAAATGAGGGACTCGACGCTCCCACTGCGTTAGCAATCACCAAAGCCATGCAAGATATCAAACCGCTGACTAGAAGGACCGCGTGTAATGCTGTCGGGCTGGCATTGTGGAAGTCAAATCACGAAAGCACCGATTCCGGACCTGCCACCGATGTGACGGCATCTGCTGTCGAGCTACTCGCATCTCCGCTTGGTAAGGCCCTCGAGGCGAACTTGAAGAATGCATCGACGAACCCCCTCACGTCGGCAGCAGGTCCTCTGGAAGGATACGTGGCTATCTCACTTGCAAATACTCGCTTGTTTCGTGAACACCCTCTAATTTCAGCCATTCGAAAGAATAATCAAGTCTTGACGACCCTTACAGCTGGTCCACCCAAGCCCAACTTCTTGTACCTCGAAAAATTATACCGAAAGGCGACTTTCACGGTTGACGAGAGCATGTGGCTTGTTCGCGCATTAGATTCTGTCTTTGAAAGTGTCTTGGAGCAACTAAAACGGGATTCGGCGTTCCGGTATGTCAACATGATCTATCATTTGTAGCGTATCAAATCGCTGAGAAGTGGCTCGTAGGATCTTATATGCTCAGGCCGTGTTATTCTTATGCACCGAGTCGCCCCACCATGTCACGCGACAATTTGCGCTCTCATCACTTTGCTGTTGGTTCAAGGCAGACCCCAGCGTTACAACGTCATTTCTTCTGGATGGCTTGAAACTTTTACTCACTGTACGTTTCTCCCTTTCAGCCTTCATCGTGGGAATCACGTAAAATATGTTTGGCACTGAGCTATCTATCTATATTTTGATATTGTATGTTACGTATTGTCAGTCGGTCGTCGAGTCTGGCGATGCGATCAAATGGTCCAGGATGAAATCCGTATTTTCAAACCTCTTCAAAGCAAGCGCAAACTGGGATGAAGCACTTCGGGTCATGCTTCTGAGCGAATGCTTTGTTGTATGTCATCATGTATTTTTTGGTATGAGTTGTTCCACTACTTAACTCCACAGTGGAGGGCCCATGCTGATGCGGCATACATTGCTCCGCATACACAGACCGTTTGTCGTTTTTCTGGATAGATCTGGTTCATTGTGCTGGACTCGATCCAAAATCGGTCATCACCTCGAATTTCGTGAACCTTCAGAACAATGTTGCGACAGTCTTATCGCAAAACTCGAATCATCACACTCATTTGGCTGACGCTGCATATCGATCTATATCCAGTCTATGCTTCGTGGTACCTGATATTGCTGTTCCGATGTATGTCACCGAAATTGTGGATTTGTTGAAGCCTGATGCTATCTCGTTCATCGCTACATTCGAGACAGGTGTATGGAACACACCAGTGGGGCAGACCTATGTTGATGGTCAGTCTAAGATATAACTGATCGTTCATCCTTCTGCATTGTCATATGTTGTACGAGCCCCATACTAAAGGCCTAGCACTTTTCCAGTTCTTTCTTCCCAGAAGGATACCACCTCGCAGATCAAAAATCGGAAAGATAATTCTATCGAGGCCTGGGAGCTTCAGCTACGTGCTGACCTTGAGCGAAAGAAGGCTGGTGGTACTAAAGTCCTCAGTAAAGCTGAAAAGGCTTTGGTGGAGACTCAGCTAGCCAAAGAGACTGAGACCAGAAAGCGTGTCGCTACAACTTTACATAACCTACGACACGCCTTCAAGCTGATTCATAGCCTTATCGAAGCCCGTAAGGGCGCCGAGCAAACACTGGCCGACTATACCGCATCTCTTGTTGAAAATTTGATCACTGTGATGCATATGGACGCGATGGGACTGGTGGCTCCTGAGGCAATTTCTGCGTTCACGGTGAGTAGATCATTTTGTCTTGAAAAGACTTTCCACATCTCACTCCGCGCCTTGCCACCGTCGCCAGGCGCTCGGGCAACTATGTATAGCAAACCTCGGCAGCCTTCAAGAGCCCTTAACCATTGCTGTTCTGCGTGGCATGAACACTCAAGGGCTGTCCACCGAAATGACTGCCGAACCGCTAAGTGGTTGGTCACTCTATCCTACATCATCTTTTGTCACATTGCTTATGGACAACCGCCGGGTAGACCTTGTGACCCGCGTACTTTATAAGCTAAGGTCACTAGCTGAACAGCAGACACTCGACGGCCTGAATTTTTCCTATATATCGCCTTTCTTGACTCGCGTCATACAATCAAAAGGAATCGGCGTTACTCCTACTAATATTGAAGAGGGGATCGAGCAAGCTGCCTTGGTCATGGATATAATGATCTTCGCAGGATCAGAAGGCTGGTTCCGAGCACCCCTCACTTCTTGTGATCCCTCTAGTAACTGATCTGCTTGTCAATCCTATCAGCTTGCAAGATCCATGATCTAAGATCGACCATCATGCAGAATTGTCTGACAGTAATCGGTGCTTTCCCACAGTTGATCAAGCCAGCGACTACGGCTCTGATCAGTGTTGGATCAGCAATATCTGTGGATGCTTCAGATAGAGACATACATACACTTCTTGGCGGCTTTTTTTCTTCTGAAGCGCAAGCAAGATACGCAGCGTTACAGGCTGCTCTGGTGCGCAATAGAACTTTCTGTCTATCATCACTGCACACGGCACAATTCTTGCTGATCTCATCATCAATGTCACTGGATTCTGTGCAATCATCAGCCACTCGATTTGACAGACATTGGTTGGTCAGTAGAAGTGTTTTTAGCTTGCCATGATGACGATGAGCGAAATGCAAGTTTGGCGTCGGACTTGTGGGCTGAGAATGGTCTCAAGACTCACGAGGAGGGTTTGAACTCTATACTACCACTATTAGGTTGGTGATTCACCCAGATCACATGTTGCTGCCTACTCACTCTTCGCTACAAACCCGTCAGAGCATCCTGCTTCTCCAATTCGAAATGCTGCTGCCAGATCTCTTGCTTCGGCGGTCAGGGATAGACCGCATCTGTCCAAGGAGGTCTTGCAAGCAATCTCCTCTAGATATGAATATTTGGTGAGCCGATAGATCCACACCAATGGCGCATCATACTAATTCAGATCAACTCATCTACATAGGCGAGAGAGCTAGTGCCTGAATATGATCAATTNCTGAGTCTCTCGATAGGCAGGATCCTTGGCCAGTACGAGTTGCTCAAGCTGACGCGTTATGCGCTCTGGCACCGTTCTGGACTACACATGATATCATACCACTTTTTGATTTTCTTGTAGTGAAGCAGAGCTTGGGAGATCGGAACGAGGCTGTTCGCACCAGGATGCTGGCGGTAAGTCTTGTTTCAAGCATCTTCGAGTCACTTCCTGACATCCACACTGCCCACGATTAGGCTGGAAATGCGGCCATTGACCTTCACGGAGCACATCATCTGGAAAAATTGATCGCGACATTCGAAGAGGTCCTCACACGCGGTAGTACTGGATCTGATGCGGCAGATTATGTCACTGAGTCTGCGGTCCTCTTATTTGGCCGTCTTGCTCGTCACCTGAGTGCTACGGATGAACGCTTAGTCGTAGTTATTGACCGACTGGTTGATGCCTTGAAGACGCCTTCGGAGGTGGTGCAGAGCGCAGTGTCTGATTGTTTGCCACCTTTGGTTCGCCTACAACGAGATCGAGTCCCCATTTTGCTACAGCGATTGTTACAAGATACTCTGACTGCCTCAAAATACGCGGAGCGACGAGGAGCGGCCTACGGATTGGCTGGTGCAATTAAAGGTCGAGGGATAACTTCCTTGAAAGATTTCTCGATCATCGATAGCTTACGTGATGCCCTAGAAGATAAAAAGAACACGAGAGGCCGACAGGGTGCATTATTTGCATTCGAAATACTAGCGAGCTCTCTTGGAAGACTTTTTGAACCTTATCTAGTTCAGGCAACATCAATACTATTATCCACTTTTGGCGATGGCTCCGCTGATGTCCGAGAGGCGATTCAAGACACTGCACGTGTAATCATGAAAGGACTGTCAGGTCATGCGGTGAAGATGATAATGCCGGCTCTCTTAGAGGGTCTCGAAGATAAGCAATGGCGGACCAAAAAGGGAGCCATTGAATTGATGGGCGCGATGGCATATCTTGCTCCGAAGCAACTCTCGATGTCATTGCCAACCATCATCCCACGCTTGACAGAAGTCCTGACTGATACTCACGCGCAAGTTCGCGCAGCGGCAAATGCTAGTCTCAAAAAGTTTGGAGAAGTGGTTTCCAATCCTGAGATTTCTGCTATGCAGGACATCCTTCTTGCGGCGTTGGTCGATCCAGCTCGGAAGACAGCACGAGCATTGGATGGGCTACTCGGTACTGCTTTCGTACATTACATCGACACATCTTCGCTTGCACTAGTCGTCCCTATCATTGAGAGAGGCCTTCGAGAGCGTAGCGCAGACATCAAGCGCAAAGCGACTCAAATTGTCGGAAACCTTGCTACTTTGGCAGAGGCAAAAGATTTGTCGCCCTACTTGCCCCAGCTGATGCCAAAAGTCAGGCAAGTGCTGGTGGACCCTGGTGAGTTTGATTTGACACCATTCTGGAGTGCAGATGAATCAGACAGTACTGATGGTAATCTTGTATCCCAGTTCCGGAAGCTAGAGCGACTGCAGCCAAGGCGTTAGGAAGCCTCGTGGAAAGACTGGGCGAAGACAGCTTCCCTGAGCTCGTCCCTTCATTATTTGAAACGCTTCGTGCAGACGCCAGTGGTGTCGATCAACAAGGTGCAGCGCAAGGCCTCAGCGAAATCATGTCAGGACTTGGAATAGAGAAACTTGAAGATTTATTACCCGAAATTATCAATAATACCAGCAGTCCAAGGGCTTACGTTCGAGAAGGGTTCATTTCCCTGCTTATCTTCTTACCTGCCACTTATGGTGAACGGTTTTCACCGTACCTCGGCCGTATCATTCAGCCAGTGCTGAATGGTCTGGCGGATGATTCGGATTACGTGCGAGACGCATCCATGAAAGCTGGAAGAATGATCATCACCAATCATAGCGCCAAAGCCGTTGATTTGTTGTTGCCAGAACTCGAGCATGGTCTTTTCGACGAAAGTTGGAGGATTCGTCAAAGGTATGTCTTCAGAAAAATACTTTATGGAGGTACTGAATGCTGATATCTATGATTTGTGTCTATGGCAGTTCTATTCAGCTCATAGGAGATCTGTTGTTCCGCGTTTCTGGCATCACTGCTAAGGCAGACATCGATGTCGACGGAGAAGATGACGACGCCATGGCGCCGACTGCAGAGGCCTCTCGTGTTGCTCTAGTGGATGTTTTGGGCAAAGACCGTCGTGATCGTGTACTTGCGGCAATCTACATCATCCGTCAAGATTCGTCTGGCATTGTGCGGTCAACTTCAGTTCACATCTGGAAGGCCTTAGTGCACGTGAGCATTCTGCTAAGATTCCGGCTTGATCTGATGGATCACATCACTCATGTCGCTCGTCCGATCAGAATACCCCCAAAACCGTGCGTGACATCATGCCAGTCCTCAGTAAGTTGTTTCCTGGGATCCGCAACGCTGTCATTTCCTACTGCGGCTGACTTCTTTGAATTCCAGTGCAAACCTTAATTCGCACCCTGGCGAGTAGTGGGGAAGAGCAACGGGAGGTATGTTGTTGCGATCTCGAGAATGCCAAGATAGACGTTGATATTGATCTTGCTCACACAGGCTGCTGCGCGAACTTTGGGTGAATTGGTGAAAAAACTGGGCGACAGCGTTCTCAGCACGATCACAAACATTCTCCAGAAAGCTATGCTATCTGACGACATACGGACTCGACAGGGTGTGAGCTTAGCGATCATAGATGTGATCTCCAGTATCACCCAGAATCAGCTAGAAGATCACGAAGGACCTCTTATTGCGATTGTAAGGATGGCTTTAGTGGACCATGACCCCAGCGTCCGATCCACAGCTGCACAAGCTTTTGATTCTCTTCAACAACGTGTTGGTAGTCGCGCAGTCGAGGAGACGTTACCCACTCTACTGAGCGCATTACGTCAATCTGGCGCTGCATCAGAAGCTGCTCTGGCTGCCTTGAAGGAGCTTATGCGAATCAGGGCTGCTAGCATATTACCCCGATTACTTCCAGTACTCACCAAATCGCCCATTACAGCATTCAATGCCACGGCACTGGCCAGTCTGGTTTCGGTTTCTGGCAGCGCGGTTAACAGGTACTTGTGTGCGATAGTCGACAGCTTAAGATCGGCTTGGCTTACTGAACAAGACGAAGAGATTCGAAGTGCTTTATATAACTCACTACGTGTATTGTTTGAAAGTATAAAAGAAGCAGATGCTTTGAATACGTTGATGATGCATTTGCTCGAACTTGCCAAGTCCGCTTCACCAGCCCAACGAATCGATGGTTGCGATCTGTTTGAAATCTTCTGTTCATCCAACACCAGTGACGGGTCAGAGTATCATATCCTCTGGATCCGGCAGCTATTTTCACTATTTGAGGATCCAGTGCCAGAAGTGATTGTTTCGTCGTGGAAAGCAATGGATGAGATGGTCAAGACGATACCCAAAGCCTCTCTCGATAGCCTTGTTGTCCCGCTCCGACGAACAATCGAGACTACTGGCTTGCCAGGCCGAGATCTGCCAGGGTACGCAATCTCTCATAGATCTACGCACTCCATTCTCGCAGGGCAATATCATCACTGACTAATACCCACAGTCTTTGCCGTCCGTCTGGACTGAGGCCTATCATGCCCATCCTCCTGCAAGGTATCCTGACAGGTACTGCAGAACAACGTGAACAAGCTGCCTTGGCTTTTGGTGATATTGTAGAGCGAACGTCCCAAGAGTTCATCAAACCTTACGTCACGCAAATAACAGGGCCCCTCATTCGGATTGTCAGTCAATCTCATCTATCTTCTTGATCCGTCGGTTATCTGACAACACTTTCGTCGTAGGTTGGAGATCGTTTCCCCGCTCCGGTCAAGTCGGCTATCCTTCAAACATCCGCTACCCTTTTGCAGCAGATACCGCAATTTGTTAAACCTTTCTTTCCCCAGCTTCAACGCACATTTGTCAAATGTGCATCTGATATGAGTTCAGGCACAGTTCGAAGCAAGGCAGTGACTGCCCTCGGGCTCTTGATGAAACACCAACCACGGGTAGATCCTCTCGTGACAGAGTTGTTAGGAGCCATCAGAGGTGCCGAGGACGACGAGATACAAGAGTCGATGACGTCTGCACTCGCGGTAGTGACCTTTAATGGCGGCATGAACATCGGTGATAGTGTGATGTCTTCATTGATAGCATTCACGGAAGAAACTTTGCAGGCACCGCGACACCTTGAGCCTTTTGCCAATGCGATGGCGCGCTTAGTATCAGCAATTGCACAAACCCAAACGCCCGGATTTCATTCTCTCATCATGTGAGCGCTCTGACTTTGTGCTGTGATCAAATCGGCTCACTCATCGTCACTTTGATTGAACACCGCTCAGATACCTGCTTGCCGATCCTACAACCCCATTGGCGATCATGTGTCTGCGCGATCTGGTTGACCGCGCTGGTGACGCCATTCAACAGATGGGCGTAGATGAGCCAATTACGTCGCGCATCTTGGCGATTGCTGCAGAAGTTCATGTAAGTGACAAACGCTGAATCCACTTGTTAATTCCATAGAGACAGATCTACAGAGAATTGTATGGAGCATGAGCCTAACTGATGGTGAACCCATTTTCTCTTCCTAGCCGCCGGTTATTGGTAGACCAGCAAGAGAAGCAAAAGAAATTCTCAGATCACGAGGCAAATTGGCTGAAGATTGAGTGGGGATGAATTGACTGCTAAATAAATGTTAATGTGGATTTAGCTATCACAAAATGCCTAACTGAGTAAAATTGTCACTTCAGTCATGTTGCCTACCTTATTAGCATCCTGATGCCATTCTGCCGAGCGAGCAAGAGCCTCGCCAAAAAAGAGAAAATGACAATTGTGGAATGCTCTCGTGCTCATAAGCATCGCATTTGTACATGAGGAGACAATTCATTTACACCCATCATTCTTTTCCTATAGCCAAAGTGCCGTTGGACAACGCAGTTCGTGAAATACTGAACGCATCTCAGCGAGCAAGAATGAGTTGAGTCGCGTCCAACTCCTTCATGGGTCCAGACCAGCTTTTGTATCTGAACAGGCCAGCTTGAATTTACGTGGCTCTGTTGGTCCTCCGGAAGTTTTCCTGCCACGGTGGACATTCACCCTGAACTGCGATGTTACACCATCTTCAACTTTGACTCTCGTTTGCAAGAAAGAAGCCCTCTCCCAGGTGATCAATTGTTTTTTTACTTCGTCCAGCCATCCTTTTTTCCACATCCAATCAAACCATTTTCTCCGAAACACAATCCTTGAACTTCTCAGCCTTCTACTTTCCAGACACCCAGCGTTCAAGATCCAGTTCCAACGAAACTTGATCGTATCTAAGTGAATGGCTACAATTGTGAATACTCCCGAAACCCATCCCACAGGAATCGTTATCCCTCATCACGTTGTGGAATCAATCTCCAACTCACCAGACGCTCCCTTGCCATCACTTGCGCCAAGCTCCATCCGCCCAAATTTACCAATTCGTCCTACTACAACACCCAACCCTTTAATTTCTTCTGCGTCCCCTACGGAAACTCCGAATGCCCGTCCGAGCCCTAGCCCAGTAGATTCACTCATCGACACCTTAACCCCAGCGGACTCTTCGCCGATAGCCACCAAGAAGAATTCTATGATTGTTCCCACTTCATCTTCCCTACCAAGTTCTGATTCTCATCACGAAACCAGTCACATATTGTCTGTAGTAGGTCCAGTGATCGGTGTTTTGGTCTTCGTTGTACTTGGGGCGTTGGGTGCACTCATTCTAATCAAGCGACGTCACAGAGCCAATGATCGACGTCGTGATACGGCTCAGTTCGTTCCCCTTCCAGCCTCTCGATTTTCCTTCAGGCGTAAAAACCAAAAGCTGGGGGGGATTGGAGACTCTCCATCTTCGAATCAAATGCAAAATCCTCCCTCTTACCCTTTCCTCTCAACTGGCCAGCTCAACGCCATGAACACTACTCACTCCATGCGTTCGATGGAACACAGTCGATACCCGGACTTGACCGACCTTCCGGTTGCTCAGCTGCATATGGCTCAAAGGAACCGAACAGATCCGAATGCGCAAGCTTTGTATCCGGATGATTTCACACACCCCGTATCCCGCTTCAGTTATACGGGCGAAGATCGGCGAAAGGGCTTTTGAAAGTTGGTACGCGTCAAGTCTTCACGCCTCACCACTATCTTTGTCAATGTGCTCTTTCTGATATTCATTCCTCTGATCTCCTCACCATCAGGATTGCACCTGGAAATGAATGGTTGAATGTTTGCTTTTCTAACACTCATTGCAGCTAATCTCAAGGAAGAAGGACAACTCAAGTTCTTTATAATCAAATGGACGAGAATACATCAACAAATGTCTTGTTCGAAATTCCTCACGTTGTAATTTATTTGACTACAACTGCGGTCATCATTTTTTCTCCGGTCAGTATTCATAAAACTCTGTACAAAAGTTACCTAATCAATAGTTTCATTGTCCTTAATTACGTTTTCGTATCATAGCCCGGCAATGCCAATCATGCGGGATTTTTACAATCATACTTGTATTACTACCACTTGTTCTTTCTTTCTTACAGCAACTGCTCAGACACTATGGACTATTTTTGAAAAATATGATCTCTGGGTAGAAACCCACACTCTGTTCTAGCTAATTCAATTCTCAAAATGTCTCCCAAAGCGTTAGAACAACCTTTGAGTCATCATCAATGTATTTTTGCAAAAAGCTTCTTGTGCAAAACCATCAGGTACCAATATGTCAATCTTTCCCATCTTCATTGCTTTATTCTCTCAAAAAAAATCTCATTTTCTTGGGTAGGTGGCAGGTAAGATGTCATATTCAATCAGAATTAGAATAAACGTTCTTATCCTGATCATTTGACATTGGTTCCAATTTTGGAAAACCATCATACCTGGAGATAAAGTTTTGCAAAAATGTAAAAATGTACTCACAAATTCCAAATTTGCTAAATCCAGTAGACTTAAGATTTGGTG
>MWRH01010380.1:0-11312 GCA_002157025.1 Melampsora abietis-canadensis | reverse complement strand
GTGGTACTGTTGGAAAGAGGGTCTCACTGAATTTTGAGGGCAGCTTAACAGCATTTTAGTAACAACTCTTGGAGGTTTATCCCCCTTGGGTTTGTTTCTTCCCCTCACGTCTCTTCCTACGCTCCACAGCGTAGGAGTTCTACACCGTGGTGTAGATATATAGGGTTAGTATTCTCAAATGTAGTGTGGGTAAGGTGGAAATGGAAGACTTTCAAGCACAGAAGGGAACTTTTGTATTGGAGGTCCAGTTGCTATCACCTAGACACAACCATGCACGCGCCCACAAAGGTTGAAATTTGCTAACCCAAGCCATCTCACCTTCCCCAAGGGGTTGACAGGTCCTGAAGAGCCATTTTTGGCATAATTGGGGGGGGTTTGTGCCATGAATGACTTTGCAAGTTGATATGGCCAACAACTTTTTTTTGATATTTCTTTTACTTTATTCCCATATATTTTGGACATATGGGTTTATACTGTGCTTTGTGGGTTGATCATATGGATTTAGGGTGTACTTATGAGTTCAACTTATGGCTTTGAGATGTACTTATGGGTTAAAATTATGGCTTTAGGTGGTAGTTATGGGTCTAGAACAGCCCATCTTGGCCAATTATGACAAAAACAGCACCAAACATAGCTGGTCAGGACTCCTCAACTGTTTGGACCGGGGTTTGGACCGGGGCCAAACCACATCAGGGTGTGGTTGCGTCTAGGTGATAGAAACTGTACTTATGTCTCAAGACATAGAGATGGGATATGCTTTTGTAACACACCAAAGAGATGAATAATGAGCAATTCCAAAAATGCAGTTGTTGGCACAATGAAACATGAGAAGAGTGAATGATGTGGATGTATCAAATGATAAGGAGGAAAGAAATTGAATTTCAAGGAGATGTAGACAAAGTGATGCAGTCAGTGAGATACAGTTCTTTACCATAAATTATGTTTTAATGCTTATGGGGTGGTTTGTAACAAGTTTATAACATGTTTGATCTTGGCTCTGATAGTTAGGCTGAAATTCACTCATACATTGTTTGTTTCAGTATTATGTCATGAAACATGATATAAGACCTTTGTATACATTCTTTGAAGGGGGGTTGCATCGATACTTGATGAGATTGAGGTTTCAAGCTGACGGTATATTTCAACTCACTCAATCTCCTTCTTTTCAAACTCCTTGACAATATCTAGTAATATCCCTACTTGAGATTCAAAGATCCATCATACAAACAGATATTCAAGTTGTTTACCTAGCTCTCCAAGAAAAAAAAATTTCCTGATTGAAATTTATGGACCAATGATGAGAACCAAACATTCAGTCACTGTCTCTCAGACATCAGAATTTGGATTTCTGATATCACTCCTGAAAGTACTGGTTTGCTTCAGTTTCTTAGCATTTGTGGAATCATTTACACATGACTCTCCAACAGGAAGTGTAACTCCCAGCATGTTTCGAGACAGATTCTCATATGATGATAAGCACCTGGGAAAAAATTGTAAGTCAATCATTTTGAATTCATCTTACTTTTTTGATCCTGAATCAAAGGTTTTGACCATTGAACATCACTAGTTGGTCTTGATCCAGAAATAAAACCAGTTGATCACATAGATTATTCAAAATCACCTGAAAGAAGAATCAGAGTAGACAACCAATACTTTCATCCAAATAGTTATAGTTCAAATGAGTTAAGCACATCCAACAACTTGAATAGTCCCTTGGAATCCCCATTTTTGGGGAGAAAAGCGTTGGAATCTTCTTTGGGAATCTTTGAGCATTATGATCCTGAAAACCAGCCATATTCTTCTGAAATATATGATGTTGCATCTTCTTGGGGTATCCCAGGCACTCAAAGTGTCAATGTAGGAGATTCATTGAATGAAAATGGATCCCAAGATTTTCAAACACAATACTCAGGTTCACAAATGTATAAAATGGTGTCCGCCTCAAATTCTGGTGATAGAATCCCAAAGTATATCCTACAAGTCATGATACCAGAATAGCTCTGAGCCACCTGAAATCTATTGGGAAGGACTGGGTGAGAGCTTTTCAAGATACAAAACTTGATATATCAAAATCATCACAGCAACTCAAACAGCAGTTATTATCAAATATTCAACACAATCCAGCTTTTGGACCACCAGAGATCTCAAAGATTGGTGATGCTATTGATAAAGCATATGAAGTCCTTGCCATGATGTTTTTTGGTGTTCTTCTGACAAAAGATGAAATTATGAGACAACAATATCAAACAAAGCCAGGAATTCAGAAGTGCATTTTACATGCAGGGTTTGAGTTCTTGCATGGATACTTTGGTAGATTTGGGAGTATCCCATTAGACAAGATTTTCTTAGCTCCTTCTGAACCACCAGTACCACAAAAGTGTATTTGGAAAACTCCACAGGAACTGCTTCATACACTAGTTAGAACAAGGAAGCATGTAATATCACCATCCACAGTTCTTGGATTACTATCTCAATGGAATATATCAAATCCTCCAAAGGAAATGATATTTGAGGATCTAAGTAGTTGGACAAAATTCTTGGAACAGATAAATTTGAAGTACCAAAATCGGAAAGCCTATCAAGGAAGCAATCCTCTGAAGAAGCCTAAAACAAGATTGATTGAAAGGCACCTCATAGGCTGTGGTGAAAGGATAATCATTCTAAATGACTGGCTAGGTGAATCCATTCATGCATACTTAAAGGTCTTTACAGAGACCGCACTAGACCAGTTTGAAAACAGCATGCACCCAATTCTCAGCATAAATTATCTAGCTGATCTCCAAGCCAACAGAAGCAAATAACTTTTATCAATTCATAAAACCTTTGAGAGGTTAGAAAAAGTTCTAATCCCAGCATTTCTCTACACACTGGAAGTCTTTTCACAGTCCAAGTACCAGAAACTGGGAGTGATGAAGAAAGAAATATTGGAGCATGGCTTACAGTTCTTGTTTGAAACATTTTCCAATTGGACCAAAGTTCACTTCAGCCATATCTATCAACCTTTGAATGATGCCAAACACCCTCAGAAAAGAAAAGGACCACGTTTGACTTCCAAATGTGGATGAATGTTTGGATATATTGCGCATATGGAAAGATCAATGTTGCTACCCCTGAGCATCCATTGGTCCCTCTTTGACAGTTGGTTAGTGAAAGCTATTTCAACTTTCAACAAATCAACTGGCCAATCAAAAAATCCAAATCCAGCATTGATAGTGACATTCTTGAAGAGAAAAATCAATGAAGAAGCAAAAGATTAAATTCCAAAGCTTGACACTCTTGTGATACTTTAGTGTTCACCAGACAATTCCAATGAAAAAACTAGAAATGCTTTTAATCTGAATGATTGAGTCTGTGGGTCTTTTTTTGATGAAGTTTTTTGAATTGATTTGGTTTTGATTTGTAGATGATGAAGATGAAGAAGATGATGGTTGTTCTGAGTGTTGTTGTCAATATATGATTTATAGTGTGCCAACTGAGAGAGCTCCATGATCCATTGCGATTTTGTCTGGTCTTCAATGGGTCATTTTTGGACATTCCGAGGACGCTGTGTACCCCAGTTATGCCCAAAGTCATTGCCTGGGGTATCAATTACCTGGGTCCCATTTGCTATCCAACATTTGATTGGATGTCTCACCCTTCAATCAGATTTGGTCACTTGACTGTGCGAGCTGAGCATTGGAGGTCCTGAGATGACCTGAGCAGAAGAGCTGGCCCTCCCTTAGGCTTCTTGTCTAAGGAATAAAGCCTGAGGTATGCCTAGCTCACTCAATAAGTCCATGTTGACCAGAAATCAGCTGAAAGGCTGATAGAAAAACAGGAAAAAATCTGGAAACAAACCCAAATAAAGTGTGGGGAAACCTCCAAATTTCCTCTGCTCACCCCCTGTGAAGAGAACCTGCAAAGCAAATATTCTACAATCTTCAGTCAATTCTCATCTGGAATTTGAACATCCAATAAAACTGGCACTATGATTTCCTGTGAATGGGTTGTAACACCAGACCTTTTGAATCTGTGGGTCAATCATACTTGAGATCATACACATTTGCAAGTGACACCACGGGAATCAACTAGTCCAAAACCTAATTGAGCAGAGTTGCAGTGAGTGGGGGGAGTGAATTTCATCAATCATGGGTTTTGTTTGCCATAGGTTTGCCATAGGTTTTCTGACTCCCCTTGAGTCAGCGTATTCCAGACGGTGGTGGTATTTACATACTAAATCTCATGTAGAGACACAATTTCATAACTTTATCCAGTGGAACAGCTATACCCCAACTTCATACATTACCTGCTGTGTCTAGGAGAAGAACTTGAGAACAAGTAAGAGAGCAGTCAATATATGTAGCTGTACTTACAAATGAAAGGTCTAAGGTTGGCAGGGGATTGTAAGGATCAACAATGGCAATAATCTGTGGGGTGACTGATAGGGAAGGATGAATATCTTAAGTGTAATACAATATGATGTTAGAACTCATGCTTGAGCCATGGTGCAGGATATCTTGACTGTAGGATATGCTGACTCAAGGGGAATCAGCAAACCTAAGGCAAACCTGGGGCAAACAAAACCCATGATTGAAGAAAGTTGCAAACACGGTCACTGCAACTCTCTTGAATTGGGTTTTGGACTAATTGATTCCCGCGGTGTGAAGTCAAGCTTGATGATATCTGTTCATCAATGTGCACCAAGAAATGACTACTCACAGGACTAGGTGAATTCAAAGTTTGACCAAGACAAGCTGGGCCAAAAACTGCCTACAAATGCTCTATGACAGGGTGTAAAATTTGGAGCCCTCAAAGTTCTATGACCCCTGTCCAAGACACCAGCCCCCACTATTGTACAGAAACCCAAGGAGACCCCCTAGCTTCCAGGGCTCAGGGTCCAGCCAGATCACTTCATAAACAGCTCATGACATACTCCACAGACAAGCTTGAGTGATGTCTGTTGCAAGAGCTGGTGGCACATCTAAAAACAAGTGCTGGGCTTGATCAATGACATGAAAATGAAGTCCTTTGAATTCTTCCTTTGCACCTTGACCAAAAAAGAAAGCTTCCTGATAACTTGTTCTTGGAAAGTATCTGCACAATCTTTAAACAAGCCTCAACTAAGAAATATAAGAAACCTGTTGAACAGATCTGGGTAAACACAAACTTTTTGAAATTGTCAGTTTTCATCAAAAACAAAACCAAAGACTTTCTTTGGCAAAATCAGAAGCTGCATAGAGTTCATATCATGTCAATCTTAGAACATATCATCTTCATGAGAACTGGCAAAAGGACTCACAGCTCCTTGGATCTCCACAAATCAACAATAACTGATTAATCTCAAGACTCTTGTTTTTCACAAAATAGGCTTAGAAGCAGGAGGGGTTTGCCAAGTATCACAAGATTCTTTAGTGTCACCTTGTAGCAAGCAGAGGCAAAGGAATTCCATCATGTAACAAACTATTTCAAATCTATTTGATGTATTTGATTAAACTCATGCATAAACTTTTCTGTTGGTTGTTATGACGGCGAATAGTGATGTGTTGTGATATGTGATCTTATTAGATCTATTTTGTTGTGTGATCTTATTTGATATGTTTCATTCTTGTCATGTTTGTGTTGCTATGTGTGCTCTATATTCTTGTCATTGGTTGTGTTTAACTCTTAGCTGCGTATATATGTTCTTCTCTTTATATAGCTGCCTATGAGTCAGAGGGTTTGATATCTTATTGATTTCAAACCCTTTTACTTCACTCATCTGCAATACCCTTACTTACGACGTTTATTGCATTATCGTGAATGACTCATAGGTAAGCCATATTTTAGTCTATTAGTTTTCTCTCTCTCTGTTTTCATTCATCTTTCACTATTTTGCATGTGTTTGATGTTTGTGAAACAAATGAGATCTTATCAATTTCAAACCCTTTTACTTCACTCATCTGCAATACCCTCACTTACGATGTTTATTGCATTATTGTGAATGACTCATATTTTTATCACCAACAAATTGAATGCACAAACCATGACCACTGCTCTATCAAAAGACAACAAGATAAAAAAAGGTATTTGTCCTTAAAACCAAACCTAACCCGAAAACCTCTGAAAACCAATCACTCAATCTATCAAACAACTCTCCTCTAACCGAATTAAATCTTAACCCATCTATTTTCTTAGGAAAAAAGGTCATGAGATTCCAAGATTGAATGGTCTAGGTAAACTAATCTCTAAAGGTCTAACTCCATTGTTATGATGAGGATGATTATTATTATTATTAGTAGTACC
This sequence comes from Melampsora abietis-canadensis, assembly GCA_002157025.1. NCBI lineage: Eukaryota > Fungi > Basidiomycota > Pucciniomycetes > Pucciniales > Melampsoraceae > Melampsora > Melampsora abietis-canadensis. The sequence continues at coordinate 5,051 of MWRH01010380.1, read as the reverse complement.
AACCTTTACCCTACCTTTTCTCAATTGTTCTCTAGCATGTCTGCCTAAGAAATCTTCATCTTGTTTAGCTTTAGCAGTAGTTCTTCTCCGTTTCCCTATTCCATCCCCAAAATTTCATTCAGCTTTTCAAGAATACCCAGGAAATAGATGTAAAGGGAATCAACTTACAAAGTGGTAAATCAACTGTGGACCACCAATCTCCTCTACCAGGTGCATCTGCCGGTCTAGGAATCTTTACAAAACATGAATGTGATGTTAAGACATTTCTCATAGTTGCTTTCCAAGACTCAGGTGCGGTAACAAAGTACCTGCACACACAAACAAACAAACAGAACCTCAATATCACAGACCAAAAAGGATACCTTCTATGTATTCCTAAATTTCACTTACGGATATTTTTTCTCTACTACTTTAAAGATTTCAGCTGCTGTCATCTTCCCACCGGGATGTGATAAGATAGCTTCTTTAGCGATTTCTGGAAACGTACTTCTAGGTCTTTCTAAGGTGACCACTTGAATGGATTCTAATAAACTAGGCGCAAGTGCTGTTTCATCGATTCGATCATCTACTGTCACTGGTGTATGAGCACTTGGTAAAGGTAAATTCAGTTTTCGACCTGGTGCTCGAGTTCCAGCGGCACGAGTACGTCGATCTACAGGTTGGTAAGTTGGTATATTTGTCGATTTCGGTCGGATTCCTACGGATGTTCTTATAACTGGTCGTGATGGAGGTAACATGGCACGTCGACTGGGTAGAGTGGGGCGGGCTCGGATGTGATTGACACGCACAATGGCTGATGGACGTGGTGCTGGCTGAACAGGCGAAGCCGGTGGGGCAGGAGGAAGAGGGAGAGGGTGGACCGGAATATCTCCCGAAGCTGTGAGTTGAACTACCCCGACTAGACTAGAGGTGACTTGTTCAGATAAGGCTTTCATACGGGCTTTCTCGCGCTCCTCTAATTCCTTCAAGAACGTCTCTTGCGCTTGTGCCTCTGCAGCTGCTAAGGCTTCAGCGATGGCATTATCGAGATGTTCGACAGCTGCTGAGGATTCAGCTTCATCGAAATCTGAGTATGAATCGAAATCATTGAGTGCAGGAGGTGAGGCAGCGGTGTTGTCTTCACAGGTAGTAGCTTGGTTGATCAATGCATCCAAAAGATTATCGAGACCAGCTTGATCAGCCGAGCGTTTCTTGCTATCATGCGATTTTTCTGATTGGGATTCTTCATGAACGTCCACCTCCTCCGTAGGATCACCGCTAGCTACTGGTTCAATCGGATCCAGAGGTAGTGGACTGAGAGCAGGTTCCGAATTCAATCGCATCTCAGAATGAGCATCAGCAATCATCATATCCAAGTTGATATTGATTTCCTCATGATGCGAAGAACCATTTTCGCCGTCATCGCTATCGTCTTCAGTTACCAGATCTTTTCCGATTTCAGCTTGGACTTCTTCCATTAAATTACCGAAATCGAATAATGGCACAGGAGGTAAATTATCGTCACCGTCACCCGGAATCGGATCTGACTCTTCTGTGTCTGTGTCCTTGCCAACTTCAGCCTGAACTTTCTCCATTAAATTCTCAAAATCAAACAATGGAAGATCGGGGTCTTTTGGTGAAAGAGGGTCATCTGGTCGATTTTCTTGCTGTAGCTCGCTCCTTTCAACGGTGGCGTCAGGCTCTAATTGTAATGGTAGACTCGCAGTTACATCTGCCAAAGCGGCTTCAACTTGCTGTTGTAGACTGAGCTCAATTGGAGATGGAGATCGTGGGATCTCATGAGGTTCTTGATGGTGCGAATCGAAGATGTCATCCACTGGATCGAGAGGCAACTGGGATGTTACATCTGCCAAAGCCGCTGCAACTTGCTGTTCTAGCCTTAACGCAACGGGGGATTGGGCTGAGAGGGGTATGACGGGGATTTCCGCAGGAGAAGCATGATGAGTTTCGGGTATGACTGGAAGTGATGTGACTTGAGGAGTGACGGGATTTGCAGTGCGGGTGGCCATAGAAGGCCGTTTTGGGGGACGACGTCTAGTGGTCCTAGAGCGAGGATTAGTCTTAGATTGCGAGCTACGAGACGTTTGTTGGGCTCGCTTGGGTTCTGGCCGAGCTGGGGGCCTATTCTGACGCGCAGGGACAGTGGGTTGATTGGCTAATCTGTTGGTTAAGCTTGGGTTTCGAGTGGGTTCCTTGGTAAACATAGATCGACTTGTCCCCACAATCGCGCTGAGAGAAGAACCTAATAAGGATCCAGGAAGCGGCCGTGGTACGGTCTCTAGCTCGGTCGAGTCACCCGAATCTGACTCGTCATCGTCGTCATCATCTTCGTCTGAGTCCGACTCCATTGGCTGTTTAGACTTCGAAGGGTTCATACGAACTTCAGGAAAGCCATATTTAGCATTACGGATCGCTGCGATTGCCGGAGACCATCGAGCTTGGGTGGAGAGATCGAGATTATTCGGGAGCACGGGCCTTCGAGCGATTCTTGGGACCGTAGCGCGATCTGGGTTTTTACCTCTAGAGACACCAAACAAAAAAAGAAGGTTAGTTTGTGCGATTCGATACTGTGACGTATGAGGCCAAGACGAAAAACACCGTGATGATATTTCAAAGGATAAAATGCTTTTTGACGCAACTTTGACAATCGACCTTTCGCCGGATCAACGGCTGTGTCAATGATATAATAACTGGTATTTCCTTCACCTTCCACATAAACTCTCACAAAACATTCTTTCACACTAAGATTATGCCCTACAGCAGATTTCCAAACCCGAGTTTCATGATCATCTGTTGATCTAAAGTATTCCCATCGATTGGCTAAAGCTTCACAAATTTGTTCACGTGTCATCATCCCATAACGACTTCCCATTATTGCAGCTCGAATGATTGTCCACCAAGGATAATTAGGTTGTTGGCCTGGTGGTGGATTGGCAAGGTGTTCAAGGGATGAGGTTGTGAGCGAAGGCGTAGGTCGTTGCACTGCGGATGTTTGAGACTCTCGAGGCCGAGGCCTGGGAGTTGCAATAGGTGTATCAGCCGTCAGGAGGGTCTGGGAAGTTGATGCGTCTTTTCTCAGTACCGGTTGTGGTGATTGTGGGGTAGAAAGCGTAGTAGGTGGAGAGGGTGCGAAAGGCTCCAGAGAAGGATCAATGGCGATGACATTGGAGGTCGCAGACGTGTCAAAAGTTGGGCTCGGCGCTGAGATGGGCGCTTGAGAGGGACTCTGTACAGCTGGATTGAACAAGCGATCCAACATCTGATCAACTTCGTCGAAAGGATCGGCGGGGGTGGTTTCAGTTTGTGACGGTTCATTGATGGTAGAAATGAGGCAGGGGTACAGTTGTTGATCAGATGATGCGGGGCCAAGTGAGTTAGTCAATGCGAGCATCAGTTCGTTGTGTTGATCTTTCGTAAAACCGATATTGGGGACCGGTTCTTGTACTGATCCAGGGCCCAAGTCAGGAACAAGCTCATCATGACCGAAGTTGGTAAGATGATCCCAAGAAGGTAAACCGAGGTCGAGGGTATCACCCCAAGGTTGAGGATTTGATTGGGTATCGAGTTGTTGTAGAGCATCATTTATCTGTGATGTCCATGTAGCGTCAAGTTCATTATCTCCTGAAATTTTATTTGACGGGTCGATCTCTTCCTCAATATCAGAGTCATCGGATAATGAATTCAAAACTTGAGCAGATAAGGCTGCGATGTCCTAAAGAAAATCAAGACTCAATTCACGTCAATTTGAATTTTTTCGAAGCAGTATCTCTTAGGTGATGATGGAATGCTCACAAATGGAATTGACATCTTTTTTGTATGCGTGTTTTTTGATTATGATTTTGAGTGATTTGATGGAGTTTGAGTAGAAAGCAATATTAACATTTTGTTGAATTGAGATTGAGTGAGTGACTGTGCAGTGTGAGGGTCGAGTGTAAAGTAAATATCAGACTTTAACTTTCAAAAAAAGTATTATGGGTTCCACTCAGCAGTCAACAGTTGAAACACTCAAATTTTAGCAATACAGGTTTTGGACTACGCACCATTCGGATCATTGTAACAGTACATACATACACCACTCAGCTTGATCCAATACGACGCGTCTCAACTATGTATGGTTGAACGTTGAGCAGCGATGAGGCTGAGGCTTTCTCATTCTCAAGAAGCTGAGGTTGATCTATGCGACACAGATATTTTGGGCCTGCCTGAGACGTTGTCGCAGTAGCTGCTCGAAGACATGAGGTGAGCCCCTTGAGATCAAGAGCACCTTTGCAGTAAGGGGGCTCAGGTCAAGATCTTTGCGGTGTTTCCTTGAAAAATTGGGAAAAGTTTTTTACAGTATTTTGCTGTGAAGACTTTTCCCGTTTTGAAAAACAAGACGGTGAGCAGCAGTCAACAACAATCAACAGCTTCTTGAGAAGCCAATGATCCAAAATCATTTTCATATGTTGGTGTTTGCTGAGTATTATGTCAGTCTTGACACCATTCTTTTCTTTTTCACCTCACATTGTTTGTCAATGTGGTTTTGTTTTGTGATTGTTTGGGTTTTGTCATTTCTGTAAATTTGTGTCAATTAGCTGCTTGAGAAAATTTGGGATGTCCTATAACTTTTCCCAATTTCGTAAACTTTTGCGTAAATTCTATGAAATTGGGAAAGAAAATTACGCTCAAAGCAGAAGATTTTTTGACCTGAGCCCCCCTAATTCATTTTCATTCTTGAAATGAGATTCTAAGTTGAAGATCACCTTCAGTCAGACAACCAGATAGCTCACCAAAGCTGTGCACAGATTTGCCACTAAACTGACTTCAACTAACCATAAAGAATTTTTGGGTTTGTGGTTCATTTTGAGGTGCAGCAGTCAGCACCAAACCCAGGAGCCATTGCTAGGCAAAGATACCTTGTGCCAATTTCCGCATTCCGATAACCAATATCTGATTTGGGTTCAATTCTGCATTGTATATAAACAAAGGAAGCTTCAAGTTCTGTCTTGATGACAGCAAACCAGCTGGCAGCACTTGAACAATTGCAAACAAGTAGCCCAGTACAAAATTTT
>MWRH01010369.1:0-10312 GCA_002157025.1 Melampsora abietis-canadensis | reverse complement strand
ATTTTGTTGGTCTTGCAAGGTCACTGTCTTCCTGCCTGCCAGTTTTGGACCAAAATTGGATTTCTGACATTATTTGCATTGTGGTTGTGCAAATTTGAAAAGATATGTCAGATGATTGGGATGCACCAATGGGACAAATAATTATTTTTTTGTATTCTTCTGACCCCTCCCAGCTTCTCTATGACTTTCCATGTTTGCTCAATTTTCTGAACTCAGCGGCAAATTTTTGATTTGGCATATGGTCATATCTTCATTTGTTTTTTCTCACAATGACCAATCAGCTTCAAGAGTGATGAGCTCATGAAAGTTGATTAGGATCAGGATGGACCGGAATAGATTCTTGAGCTATATTCAAGGTCTTTCCCCCCTGTGATGTGTATCATCTCGTTTTTAAACTGGTGACTCCGCATCGCCAAGAGTGGTGGTGTTTTGAAAGCCTTCATCATTATTGAATTATAAGGCGCCTAGGCGATCTAAAACACAAATGATATGTATGTCTATCATAAGTAAGGATGCTATTTGGCCTACGGATCATGTAGCGAAGCTGTCTCCCAATGGTCGGAGTAGGGATCCGATGTAAAAATAGTTACTTAAAAAACACTGGATAATGTTGATCATGGCCACAAAGTCGAATCAGGCGTCTAGGTGATCTGAATTAGAAAGCATATGTCAGTTGGTTATAGCAATTTCTTTATCTTTACCAATTATGTAGCTGATGTAGCAAGCCAAGTATCACAATGGAGTATCTTGATTCAAATTGATATTGATCGGTTGTCAAAGGCTGCATTGAACTTGAATGGAAAGCTTGATACGTAAGGTGATCATGGGTAGTCACATGCCGCCAGCTCGATACACAAATGACGATGTGGCAAGCTTCGTGTAAGTGACGTATAGATATGATTTTGAATAAGAGCCAAGTGTTGAACCAAGTCCGGAACATGTTCTTAAGGGCCGAGTCTATATGTATGACTGTATCGATTTGAGAATGTTGAGAAATCAAAGTGGAGAATGAATTTCAACAACTTCATCAATCTACATACAACATACAAACTTGTGACGATCCATTGGAACCACAATTTAAAGCGCCATCCATCAATCTTTCATCAGTCTTGTGGGTAAGATGGATCGATGGAGTCAATCAAGTTGAGCATTCAGTTTCACTTTAACAAATATTCAAAACTAACTGTCTCGATCGCATCTTAATCAATCCCAGCCTTAAAGACTACAATCTGTTCTATCTTCACGGTGATCACAGTAGGACCTTTGATCTATTATGGTAAGTGCTTTCTATACCCAACTACACTTCCATCATTAAAAACTACAACTGATTAGTTACTTTTTCTTTTTGAAAAAAACAACAACATCTAAGCTCATTGTGAATACCATCGAAAGTGTGAAATCAAAAAACGAAAAAGAAGATTTGAAAGTGATCTTAAAAGTTTGAAATCTAATCAAACTAAACTTCAAGATGATCATCATCAATCATATAAAGATGAATTGGAAGAAATTGTGAAAACTCGTTATGCAAGTCTTCAAATCGGTGGTAGATTTCAAAACCCATTTGAAGAATGGAGAGAACAAGGAGCATGGGAATGGTTTAGTCTTTTAAAACTTATCAAGATCTTTTTGAACAAAACCCATCCAAATCGATTCTAACTTTCGATCAACCTTTTTTTGGCTTTGGAATTCTCTTTAGGGCGTTTTGGCATTTGATTTACAAACCTTTGACTGGTCGAAGTCCATTGTTTTTCAATCATGGGATTCCAACAGGTTCAGATGCTTTAAACACTTTATCAAATACTTTACCACAAGAAACTCCGAATTGGCAACACTTGTTTTTTTCTGGAACTCAGCCGAACTTGATAACAAATGTTCATTCTCATGAAACGCCAGATGAGGTGTTAGGTAAGAGTTGGGATCGGTTATCTAGTGATGTTGGTTCATCAACAAGGCAGTCATCCGATCAATCTTCTAGCTCTTCATCTCCTTCTTTAAATCTTCGTCAAGATAAACCTATTAGAGTTTCTGATGAGTTTTCGTTTACCTGGATCGGACAAAGGTTAGTTCATCAAAAGCCTCAAAGAGACTCGATTTTCACAGTCTCTTGACCTATATCTTTTCTTTGTGTTAAAACTCTTAGTACCTGTTATGTTCAACTCGAAGGTCTATGTATCTTAACAGATCCTACTTTTAGTATTCGTACGATGGAATCTTTCATGGCCCCTTCTCGTCTCCGATCACCACCATGCGAATTGAAAGATTTATTGAGGATCGATGTTATCATTGTCAGCCATTCGCACTACGATGTATGTTTTTTCGGATTTTTGTTGCATCTCGACATCTTCTTGATTATCACACCGGGTGCAATTACTCATCATTTGTCTCTCTCCAGCACCTTGATATCGTATGTCACCCAGGATCTTCTCTATTCACATATACTTCACCCGTCGAATATTGAGATCATTGTTTTCGGATGATGGACGTTAGAAAGCAGTACAATCTTTGGCCAATTCGGTCCTTTGGATCATTCCTTTAGGTTTAGGATCTTGGTTTCGTCAACAAGGTGTGACTAACTTTCGAGAGATGAATTGGTGGGATAAGACTCAGGTTGATATTCCTGGCTCATCAGGTCGGAATGTTACGATAGGTAAGCCTCAAGGTCTTGTTTCACTATGATCCAGATGTACTGATGAGTGATTCGTGGATCTTTGAATCTGAGGATAGTGGCATGTCCAACAATGCATTGGTCAGCTCGTACACCACTAGATACGAACCAATCTTTATGGAATTCGTTTGCCGTTCTAGGAGATCATACGAGATTCTTTCATGTAGGAGATACAGGATACTGTTCGAATCTATTCAATCAAATTGGAGAGTTATATGGACCGTTTGATTTAGCTGCCATTCCGATCGGATCTTATGAACCATTATGGCATTTGTCTTCACAACATACAGATCCGATCGGATCCGTTAAGATTATGGTCGAACTTCAAGCTAAGATGGCTATTGGGGTTCATTGGGGTACTTGGATGATGTCGGATGAAACTTATGATTCTCCTTTGAAAGATCTTAGGAAAGCTGTTTCGATTGTTTTAGGTGATGATCATCAAGGTGAATCTAGGTTTAAAACTGTTCCGATGGGTAGGACATTGGTATTCAAATCCAATGAATGAGTTTTTTCATCCTTTGTCCTTGAACGATCATGGTGGCTTTTTATTACTTTGTGAAATTTGTTGTTTGTTTGTTTGTATGTCAATAGAGATAGTAGAGTAGATAGGAATGGAAATGTAGAATGTGTTCAAATTTTCGCCTTTAATTTCTCTTTCTTAGCATTGTTATTGATTATGATCTCTAATCCTGGTTGTGCACGATTGTCATGTACTTTCCTTGTTGTCAATCACTTGGTCCAACTTCAGGTTATGATTCAGAAGTGATTTCTGTAACGAATCTGGTTGGATCTCGAGATGCGAATAGTCTTCCTTCCACAGCTTTTCTACTCTGGCGAGCAATTTTACAGATTTCATGCGTGGTATGTTTTCAAGCCTCGGACCTTTGGCGAGGGACTTTGTTCAGTCCCGATATGTTCTGCGTCAGCACTGAATCATTGCTATTTTGAGGAGTAAATGCTCCAGTTGTTTTGTCACGAGTGTCGGAACCCGGCTCTGTCAGATACTATGGTATTCCGAACTATTCGCGTCTCACTCAGAGACACCACTGAATGTCTTACATTGGTAATACGATTGCAACAGAGCTCAAGTAAGAGGGAACAATACTTCTTGTAAACAACTTTGTCAAGCCTAACACAAAAAACGATCGATACTTATACAAGCCATAACATCGGCATACATTTCACTTCATTTCAATCCACTACCCAACTCGAATGGAGCAGAAGTCTTTTCTCTAACTTCTTCTAAGCTCACACCCGGTTGAAGTTCACTTAACCACATCTTACCAGCCGCGCGATCAATGTCAAAGACAGCCTGTTATGAGGAATCAAGGTGATCACCAAAAGGTTTGTTTGTCAGGTTGATCGAAAGACACTTGTTCAACTAGATTTGGAAAAGGTGTTTGAAAATGGACTGACCAAATCTGTGATGATCTGGCTCACACATCGTATACCAGTCAAAGGTAAATCGCATTTTTCCAAGATCTTACTCTTACCATACTTATCACAATGGTCCATGACAATCACTACCTTTGTAGAATCTGGGTTTGAAACCAAATCCATTGCTCCTCCCATTCCTTTCACACTTTTACCAGGGATCATAAAATTAGCTAGATCTCCTGAACTCGAAACTTGCATAGCTCCTAGGATCGATACATCCACGTGTCCTCCTCTAATCATTGCAAAAGATTCGGCTGAATCAAATGTAGACGCTCCTGGAAGTAAGGTGACCGTCTCTTTTCCAGCGTTGACAATGTCTGGATCAACTTGCTCAGAGGTTGGATAAGGTCCCATTCCTGATTTCCAAAAACCAAAGGACCGCATCAGACTTGCTAGTGTTCATCGAGAGGTACATCAACTGCAGTGACCGACCTATTATTCCATTCTCGCTTTGCATATGTACTTGTGTCCCAGGTGGTAAAAAAGCCGGAGCAAGCATTGGCATTCCAATACCCAAGTTAACATACATCCCATCCTTGAGCTCTTTTGCAGCGCGGCGCACGATCAACTCTCGTTTTTGTTGCGGAGAATTTTCGCTGCCTTCCCTGGATTGAGGACTTTTAGCCACCGGCTCTGGTTCCGACCTTAAAACCACTTTCTCGACTCGCTTTTCAGCTGTGGCTGGTACGATTCGGTTGACACTATAAGTTTAAGGGGTCAACTTTGTTATGACGAACTGATGGAGTATGATAGAGTTCACCAAATCAGATGAGAAAGAAAGCTTACAAGATTCCGGGCAGATGCACTTGTCCTGGATCAATTTCACCAGGCTCAACAATATGCTCAGCTTCCACAATCGTCAACTTTGCATTTCTAGCCATCACTCCACTAAAGTTTTGTGCAGCATATCGAAAGACACAGTTTCCCAACTTATCGGCTTTCCAAACATGTATAAATGCATAGTCTGCTTTGAGTGCCTCTTCAAGTAGGTAATCGCGACCACCAAACCTTCGGACTTCCCTTGGTTTCCCTGGAATGTCAACCTAGTCAAATTGAAAATGTGGTTGGTATTTCAGAACGGTTAAAATTCAGATGTATATCATTTTCAGAAGGTGCTATTGGGAGTGTGGATATACCTTTGAGGGGTCCTGAGAGTCGTATTTGATGGGTATCATACCAGTTTGTACAGGCGTTCCAAATCCTACATTTGCGCACAAAACGATCTGTCCTCAGCTATCGCGTTCTTCGTATCACATGTAGTGTAAAGTCATGTACGCACCAGTGGGGGTATAGAATGCGGGTATGCCAGCACTTCCGGCTCGACATCGCTCTGCGAGAGTACCTTGTGGGTTGAGTTCTAACGAGATTTTTCCAGTAAGGTATAGATTTTCAAACTAGCTTCTCAAACGACCAAGTGAATCGGATTCGTTAGACCCTCCAGCATGAAACTTATTGACTTGTTCAAAGTGCTGTTGCTTGACTGCTCACGCACGTGCTTGTTCGCCCCGATATAAGAGCTGATCATTTTGCTTATCTGACCCGAATGAAGTAAAGTTCCAAGACCGTACTTGTCAACACCGGCATTGTTAGAAACAGCTGTAAGATTCTTGACTTCTGGACGTTTGGATAGAGCTTGGATCAATGTATCAGGTGTACCACAGAGTCCAAAACCTAAAAACCCAAGGAAAGAGATGATCGATCAGTATTGCAAAAAATTGAGTAAAGGCGCAAAATACAGCCAATGGTATAAACCTCCTGAGAGAAGCATAGAATCTCCAACAAGATCTGCTACAGCATGATCGGCTGATTCAAAAACCTTGCTGTGATTATCAGACTTGCGAGGCTTCTTGGAGAGTGATCGAGAGAGAAATGTGTAATTTGTTAAGCTAGGAAGGCTGGAGCCTATCCTGAAATCGAAGCCAAGTTTAGTTTGCTGTCGCCAGATTGTAGGAGAACGTAACATGATGAAATGAGATTGTGATGGAATGAAGACTTGTGATCAAGTTGATGATGACATTGACAGCGGTGTTGAAACTTGTGCACGAGTGAACCGGCTTTTTGATTAACCCGATAAGCGACAACCTCGAGTGGGTCAATTTTTGATTGGGGTACCACAGTCCACGCAGGATTCCTCAAGCTCTGAGATATGAATATATCACTCAGTATCCCAGAAAGTTGTCTATCAGGTCTGGAAGACAATATGAATTCAGTAAAACTTTCAATCAGATCCAATTTGAAGCCGCCGTCTTTTCCAAACTTATCTTATGATGTATGTAGGACTGGTGAAGTGGCCAGCCCACCGCCCGGGGAATCAGGATTGGAAGGTCTGGTGGAAGATAAGGTGCAAATGGTGATGAAGAACACTCAATTGATCGGATCAACTTCACAAGATTGAGGTCGTGTCCATGCACGAAACTAGCTTCCAGAAAAGGAAACACTTTCAACCGCCGCACAATACGCAAAATAGATAATCCTCGAAGTGGGAAGCGGCTTAAGCTCCAGTGACTGCCAAAGCAAGTTTTGCAAACAGATACTACAAGCTGGTCTTTTTGCTAGCACATCGTACTCAACCATTGTGTTTGACTCACCTTACAAGATGGCAAAGCTCAACATAAGCCAAAGAAATTTCATTACAGTCAACTCCCTCTAAATGCATACAGTTTGGCGATTTGCTCTGGAATTGAGTTGTAATGAGCTCAGATCTTTGTATGGCATGCCTTCTGATGCCTAGATTTTGTTGTCTGAAGATTAGTTCCAGGGTTTCAATGGAATCATTTAATTTTATCCTTACTTTTTTGGATGGTAAGCTAGCTTTGTTGCCATAAACCACAAAATACGGCAAGGCCTTCATGCTGTGTGAGTAAGCTGCCCTGTAAAAACAGGTAGGAGTTCAAGTACTTGTCCCAGGGGTCCTGTTTGTATGGGATGCACATCTTTTTTAGGGCACCAATTATCATTCTGTGAAATTGTTTGACCGGCCTGTTTTCTTGTGGGCACGTGATACGGGGTTGTTTTGATGTGTTGTATACTGTTGAACTCAAGGAACTACTTGAATTCCCTTGAGATAAACTCCAATCCATTTTTGGTAGTTATTTCAACTGGCATCCCGTGGTTTGATATGATGTCCTTAATTAGTGCTATTGCGGCCGTGGCCAAGGTCCTTTTCAAGGGCTTTGCACAAGCCCATCTGGTACCGTAGTCAATTGCCATCACTATATGTTGATTTCCATGGGCAGTTTTTACTATTGGTCCAACAAAATCCACGCCCCATTTCCAGAAAGGTTCACCATGGGTGATCATTTGAATTGGTAATTGTTGTTGTTTATTTGGTGATGCATGAAACTGACAAGATGTACATAGACTTATAGCATCTTTGACTGTTTTGTTCAGATTAGGAGACCAATATCCTGCTTTGACTGCCTGTAGCACATTGTCCATGTTTTGATGTCCCAGGTGTTCATGGATTTAGAACGCGATAGACTCGGCCTCTCATTCATTGGTTGATACAATTAGTGGCAGTACCCTTAGGCTGTTGTCCTTATATAATATGAGTTGGTTGTACATTATCCTGAATAATCCATTTCCTAATGTTGTGGGATCTTCTCCGGATTCAATTTTCAGCTTGTATTCGACCAGAATTTTATAAGGATCTTGTTGATCTATGTTGAATAATGGCTGAGCTGTTTCTGGTGGGTTCAAATCAAATGGGGTGTCTGGTTTTCTAGATAGCAAATTGGCTGCAAGTTGTTCTTTTTCAGGTCTGTAAATCAAAAACTCAATCACATCAACAAATCTGGGAAAGCGTCAATTGACATACTTCTGGGTTTTGAAATGTTTTAGCAATTTCTTTTGCTTGAGCAGAATAGTTTTGTTCTATTTTAGATAACTGACGGGATTCAAAGGCTATTGGGAGGAGGTTGCTCTTTTTTAGGTTCTTGATGTAAGTATCAAAGTCAAAGTTACCATTCTTGGGGATGTCCATTTGTTTGTCCTGTTGTAACACAGCGCCAATATTAGTTGTGTTGGTGTCCAGCACAAGGGGTCTGAATGGAGTTAGGTGCTGGAAAGATACTGTTTGTGATAAGGTGTTCTTTAAACTTAAAAATGACAATTGTTGACTATCCCCCCAATCAATCCAAGCCCCCAGCTTTGGTGAGCCTTCAGTAAGCTTATAAATTGGAGAGGCAATCAAAGAGAACCCTTTAGTAAAGCGCTTGTAATACATACAAAGGTTTAAGAATCCTCTTATCTGTGAAATGTTAGTTGGTGTTGGCCATTCCTTGATCTTTGCTATTTTATCTGGATTAACCTTTATTCCACTACCACCAACAATATGTCCCAAGAATAAAAGTGAGTCTAAACCCCACTGACATTTCTTAGGAGATACTATCAACTTCACATTTTTTAACAGCTTGAACACTTTTTTGAGATTCTCTAAGTGTTCTTCTTTGGTCTTTGAGAATATTATTACATTTTCCAGGTATACCAACGCGTACCTATCAAGCGTGTCTTTTAGTACATTGTTCATCATCTCCTGGAATGTTGCCAGTGTGTTACAAAGGCCAAATAGCATGACACACCATTGGAAATGTCCTTTTCTGAAAGTTCAGGCAGTTTTTTCTTTGTCCTGATCTGCCATTTGTCACTGCCAAAATCCCAAATTAAGATCAATTGTGGCAAAGATTTTAGAGCCAGAGAGGAACTGGTAAGCATTGTCAATCCTTGACAAAGGGTGAGAATTCTTTTGTGTTACTTTATTCAAAGCACGGCACCGCCAACATAAATGTGTTGGGTTGAAAAATCTGAGGTATCTTCAGACACAAAACCTTGGAGAGAATCGTTCCAAGGTTTCTCTCCAAGGTTCTTTTTGCACCAAAAAATAACTCGGATCAAAACCTTGGAAACTCTGTGTCTGAGGTTTTGTGTCCGACATTGCCTCAGATTTTTTGATCCAAGGTAAATATGTTGGCAGTGTGGTAGTTGACACATACTCTTGTTGACCCGTCTGATTTCTTTATTAACAGCAGTGGCGAGCTCCATGAAGAGTGTGTATGCTGTATGATACCCTGCTTCAGTCCATCTTTGATGAATTGGTTAATTAGTTTGTGTTCTGGTGGTGTCAGAGGACAACCGTGAGTTTTTATTGGACTGTTATCTCTTTTATCTATATAATACTTATGCTTACATTCTGTTTTGCTAAGTTCCTCAGAGAAACACTCCAGTGCCATCACCCAGGCTTTCTCTTCTAGAATCGTGTTTAGTCCTTTCAAACCCATGTCATACAATCCCGGTTCCCAATTTCTTGGTTTGACTTCAAAGTTTCCTTTGTTATTGTTAACTCAAAATTCCATTGTGTTGAAGTTGATACTTGGGTTGTGTTGTTTGAACCAAGGCATCCCAAGGATAATTTCAATGTTTGGTAATTCTAAGACATAAGATCCAACAGTGAATCTGAAGAAACCGTTCTTGTAATTGTTGTCAATTTCTACTTAAAAGGTTGAAATGGTGTTTGATGTTTGTTGTGCTCCGTTAGCCAATCTTACTCCTTGTCCTTCAGTTTTCTTGAGCTTTATGTGATTTGGACTTAGTCTGAGCATTTGTTTTAACTTGTGTTTAGACCAGTAATTTGCCACTGCCCCAGTATCTAAGATGGTCTCTGATGGGAGGTTGTGGTAGTGAGTTTTATAAATGGGCAGGAAGGAGTGAGGAGTTTCATCTTTTGTTGCTAAATCAACCATATAGAGTTGTAAAGCGGATCCTTCAAAGATCTCTCCATCTTCTATGTAGGAAGGTGGTTCTCTGTTGTAGTCCTCAAGTTCTTTTGGAGTTCTAATAGCCCAAGCTCCAAATCACAACTTTTTCTTTGGACTGGTGTAGAGGATTTAATTCCAGGTTTCTATATTTGCAAACTTGTCTTCAGGTAATACTTTGCAATCCCTTTCTTCTATGGGGGAAGGGTGAGGGGTGTTGGTGAATCCAAATCTGTCAATCAGTCTCCCATCCATCTTTGTATTTTTATATGTAGGGTCTGAAGTTATCAGCTTACTAAGGTCTAGATAGTGGATGACATGCTTTCCGTTGGGATTGTGAGCCGGAATAACTTCTGTCAGTTCTGAATGCTTGGTGATCCAGGTGGGGTGAGGATTTGGGATAAGTCACTGCAAACATTAATCAACTTCCCTTGAATTGAGCAGGGGAAAATGATTG
>KZ120603.1:0-11766 GCA_002157025.1 Melampsora abietis-canadensis | reverse complement strand
AAATATATTTCTCAACCTTGAGTACCAAATCTTAATCCTTATCTGCCTTTTTCTCGTCAGATTGTGCGAAAATGCCCCAAATCGCCTAGATTTATTCGAGGAACAATCACGTAGTGATCGAGTGTTTGCATGGCATCACAATGGTCTGAGTGTGTGTCTGTAAGAGACAAACACGCGTGAACTTGGTATCTCATTGTGTGGGTGCTCAAAAAAGACATGAGCCAAAATATCAACCAGAAAAACCACGAAAATTTGGGTAAACTGCAATGTATGATCTGACCATGAGTAGTACGCCGAGAAGAAGCCATGAAGTACACAATAAGAAAACTTAAGCACCATTGAAGCAGATCTGAATGAAAAGATCCGATGAAGATGGAAGAATGAAACTAAACAAGAGTTAGATTGTAGTGGGAAATTTCAATCGATTCTTGGGCAGAGGCTTGGACCCATTAGAAAAGTGTCTGAAGGCTAGGTAGATTGATGTCTATCCTCGTTCATGTAATAGACATCGTGGGTCAAAGGATTAGCAATTCCAATTCCATTAACGTCAAAGGGGAAGCCTAGCATCTCTATGATGCGCTTCTTTTGTCTTGTTCGTCTACAATGCTGGTACGGCAGCATTTTCCGAAAATTCATGCCAACTATGATGCAACATTTGAATATGATAATCAATGAATCGCTCAAGTGAATGAGTAAGAGAATGGCTACTCACCGTTCATTGTACTTGGCCATTAGAGGTCTTCCTCCAATTACGTGACCTTGTAATGTTCCTGAATTGTGCAGAATCAAATCGAACCAGATCCGGTCAGAGAGCCTCATCTTCACCTGGCTTGCTATCATTCAGAGCCTCGGCTACTACAGACATTGCCGGGTGTCACGGAAAAGAATTTTCCTTCACGTACCCAACGCGGCTAAAGCAGCTTCCAACGAAGCGTACTCTATAACACCCATCCCTTTACTCCTCCCAGCAAGCATCATCACCTCTGCATGCACTGCATCACTCGGACTCAAAGATAACAGAGTGGCCGAATCAGTCGAGTAGGGTAAGTTGTTGACGAAGATCTGGGTTGACGGCTGTTGCGTGGTTGGATCTACAGCTGGAGCCTTTCGCACAGCATGGAAGCCATTGGTGTTACCATTCGGGCCGTAATTGTTGTATTGATTGGAATAACCGCCCTGATGAGCGTGGTTGGCATATCTGTCCTCACGGACCATGATCCGAGAGCCTTCGATCTGACTACCATTGAATGTAGCTAAACCAAATACACCGCAAGTTTGAGATGAGCTCGCTGACATATCTTGGGCTATTCAATTCCACTGACCGATAGCAGCATGAGCTTCGGCTTCGTTAGACATCAACACCGTTCCAGTTCCTTTCCCAGCGGTAACGTCGGCGCGTATAACGTTCCCAGCCTGACGAAACATGTCCTTCAAAGTACGCCAAGTGACAGTAAGAGCCAGCTACAGATAAACAGCAGTCAATGAGTATCTAGCAGGTAAACCGAAGTAGTCACAGAGAAGCTTACACCCGAGATGAAGAGCTGCCGAGCTGCACCCTGCGCACGGTACTGCCCATGGTATTGTCCATGGTGCTGTCCATAATGATTGTGCGTACCATTAGGGCCAGGACGATGGACAGGCTGATGACCATATCGTGGTTGAGTCTCGCGGTCCTGTGGTCCAGAAAAATTGAAGGATCCTTGTCAGACACTCTTAGTATGACTTGAACTATGAATATTGATATTCACCTCTCGAACAAAGATGGGACGACCAAAGAGAGCTCGATCACTCAACTCCGCGATGGCTTTTTGTGCTCCATCAGCTGTAGAAAATTCGACCACCCCGCAGCCCTAGAAAAATACGAATTTTGTCAGATACGCAGTACAGAAGGCACGCGAACATGTCATCGAATGAGCGATGATACATTGAAGTAAAAGTTTACCTTGCTTCGTCCATCGGAACCCATGAGGACTTCAGCAAAAGAAACTTCACCGGCCTCTCGCATAAAGTCTTTCAGCTCTCTCCATCCGACCGCATACGGTAAGTTGCCAACGTAAACACGGTGAGCTTGAACACTGTGAGCAGCAGCAGCGAGCGCCGCCCGATTGGAGGCTTGCATGCCGAAATGCGGAATGCCATGTCCATAACCCATAACAGCCGCCATGTTGACTGATGCAAGGTCGGCAGGGAAAGATGAAAAGATTTAAACGATAACAGCTCCAGATCACTACTACAACAACCGAATACACCTCCTTTCCCACCTCAAGTTTAAGACTTGAAGTACGAAGACAGTTTGGATATTATCAAGAAGATGATGAAAGAATTAGTATCAGGGGGGTCAAAAGACCTTCGGCGCCAGATTGGAAAACGAGTGGCGTGGATATGATTCCTGTTTTTGTTGATTGGGGATGGGGCAGAGCAGAGGAACAGCAAAGGGAGAGTGATGTGGAATCTAATTGACTATCCGCAGAGAATTTGTAAATCTGCCCCAAACTTTTTTTGTTTAAAGTCTCGCCTCGGCCGAGAGTACAGAATTATTGGTCGAGTTGATTTTTGTAATAGGGCTGCGTAGCATCCGCTCTCTCATATCCAAAACCACGACATTTTGAACGACAACTAGAAACCTCTTGTCAGCTCTTGTCCTCTTGCCGTTCTCGGTTTACCACCCGGTTTACGCCGGTGGCAGCAGCGAGGAGCTGCGGAGTTCCGAACTTCCTGACGGCCTGAAAGAAACATATAAACGTGGTGCCCTGCATCAAGAGGCTTCAAATTAGTCCTCCGCATTGCTGAGTGCCATAACTGGCATGCGATCCGCTGGATATGAGAAGAGCTGGAATCTGAGACCCGTTTCAATGACCATGTCACCATTTGCGTTCAGAATCAATGGTATAAAGTGAGTACAGTCACGGTCAATTCGAATACAACATACTGCAGTTTGATTCAGTAGAGTGCTGCTTCACTTCTGTGGGTAGTCTGCATTGACCGGTGCGAAGGTTTAGAGCACTAATTGTGCTTCGCTGTGAAACGTAAATCAAAGTTTTCAGGGACACAAAACATGCATATGAAACGCCAATTCAACAAGCAGGTTGGAATGCGTGTTCAGGTAAACTCTTGCCAATTGGAGACCAAATTGTGTCTGACATGAGCCACAATCGCAACAAAAAACCACTTTTCAACCGAATTGAGCTGTTAGGACCAAAAATTAAGATGTAAGTTTGAGCTCAGCATTTGGGTGAAAGCACAGCAACAATGCCTTGGGTTACTTCCAACTCACCTCACTCACCACAGCTAGCTGAGCAACATAATGAAATGTAATCCCCATCACAGTATTAATTTTGATGTCAGAGCCTTCCTGCAACTTACATGCAGTCTCTTTTGTTTTTGGCATCAAAACCTCATCACTCCCTTCCCAAATTCAACCCACCAATCAGATTCCATACAGCATCCACATGTCTTTGGCACTGTACCTTTTGCTTGATTGTGTTTTTTTGGAAACCAAATTGGGTTATTTTTCAATTGGTGTGTGGCAAAGATCTCTGGCAAATCACCATGGCTGACACTGGGGCACGATAGCCATTGAGAAGACCTCATGAAATCCACCCTTAAGGATGGTTTCAAATATGCCATGATCCAGATAGACTATCTACATTGTTCCCAAGAAGTCCACAAAATGTTTGTCTTCATCCTATGCACAATTCCCAGTGTTTCAAAACATATCAAAACCTTTCATAAAATCAACCAAAGAAGTTCTTTTGTACTATCTGAGACTCCAAACCCTTATCAGCTCCAATGTTTGGCGCGGTGCTGTATATCTTTATTGGATTTGGAAAACACTAGTGCAGACCTGTGTTTCCCATTTGGGATTCATGTCATGAAGACTAAATCTCAAGTCCCTTGGTGCATATTCCAGATTTGCATTAGGACACAAGTAATTGTTCATCCTGCTTTTGATCAATCCAGAGCCCATTTTTAGTGGCTAACTTCTACAAGTAAGGAACTGATCAATGCCTGGAAACTTGAGTTTTGCAAATCCTAAAAGTTGTTCTCTTACAAAACATGACCAAAATGGACAATATGAATAGCCTGGGCCAACCAGAAAATGTGCCAGTATCTCTTTTTATCCTTCCATATTCCCAATTTCTTCTTTGTTCTGTGTTTCAACAATGCCCAAAGTGACTTCTTGTAGACCAAGGTCCTTTTCAGTGATTGTGTCAGATGCTACATATATCCACAATCTGGTCGGTTGCAAGGAGTCCTTTGAAAGTTGTTTTCAGAAGACTCCTTGATGGGAGATTTGTACATGTACTGCCAGATCTACATGCAGGCAGCCACAACATCTGAGCATTTCACAGAATGTTGATGTCCAACCATCAAACGTTGTATGGTTAAGCTGCATAGTTTTGCTGGAGATTTTGATAACTCCAATTGAAGAAAAATGATTGTTTTATCATATACTGATCATATATTGCAAACATACTTCAAAGTTAATCATCTCGTATCATAATCACCCCACAATTTTCCCAGCAAGTTTGGACATCTGACAAATCAGCGAGAATGAGTCAGAGGATGTCAATTGTATGGACAATAATACTCAAGTCTGAAAACACGAATATGCAAAGTACGTATAAATGATGACTCACAATGCCAGACTCACCCTCACGGCTATATTCAATTTGATCTTCAATTAACAGTCTTGCAAGTTCAATCCCCTAGGTCCATGTATTCGTCTTCTTCTTCCTTGCAAGCAGTCTGATTGTTGGGATCAGCCGCTCCATCTACTAATTCATCAATGCCTCCAAATCGCATCCCTTTTCCATGCCAGCCCCCCTCGACAGCATCTACCCGCACCAAACCACACCCCGTTCCACTAGCTAATATGGTGGCTCGTCTGATTGACGGGCACCAACTGACACAATGCACCGCTACTATTGGTGGCCAAATTCCCACCGGACTGTTTATCTGAGCCACTTGACCTGTCCGTGGCTTTCCGACCTTGCGTGACGAGTCCTTGGCCTTATTACTCTTTGGTTTCGCAATGACTTCGTTGACCACCGCAGTACCATCATTTGAACGTGGCTATAAGTTCAAATGAAGATCAGCATGGCAGTCAGCGGGCAAGTCTTGATTGGCGCCTGAAGTGTGTTTACCTACATCTGGTTTGATATTATCCAGCATCCTGAGTTCACCTGTGTTCCGACTGAAATCAAGCTGATACACTTTGGGTGCCCACATCGTCTGATATGTTTATGCGCGAGTAAGTCCAAGCGTCTGAAACAAAAGGAATGTGAAAGTGATCTGTACTGACCGCACGACTCTTGTACTTCTGCGGTCTAATCATTGATGCTAATCCACAGACACCATCGGCTCCGGCATAGGCAATGAAGGAGTGTAAGTCTGAAGTGGCGAGTTGCTAAGACAGAACCATCAAGACGTCCTCGATCAGCCAAAAAAACATGACAGTCCCATAAGGTGGCAAAATACACAGTAAAGACCCACGACCAACCCATAGCAGTCCTAGTTGGATCAATATCTTCTTGGAGACTCCCAGATCCCTCGGTTTCACACATATGGCCTTGATACTGTAATCTGAATCGGCCAAATGTAGGGAGCCTAGGGTCGGAGAGAAGGCAAGTGAGGTCGTTTCACCTGACGATAAGAATTTAGACAAAGGACTTCAATATGTTGCTGGATCTGTTTGTTGACATTTTCATCTTCATACACGAGTGTATCTACCTCTTTCATGAATCAAAGTCGCTGAACTTGCAATGTCCTCGGTATCAACAAGCTTGAGGCTTCCATCATAACCAGTAGACGCTAATAAAGTGGGGTCTTGGTCTATTTCAGGCTCGCCCTTTTGATTAAGGGGAGGTGTCCGGATCCATTCCAAGGACCTCACAGGGGCGGCATGTAGCGAAACATAATGGGTGGGCCGGATGTTGGTCGGGACAAATGGAAAGGTGGTCGTATCAGTTGAGGCGGATGCAACATGCGTTAAGACATCAAGAACATGCCAGATCACAATGTAACCTAATAAAAATTCGCGATTAGAAACTCTGAGATGTTTTCAAAATCGTGAAGCATTCTGGTTATGAACCAAGTCTTACCATTGGTGCATCCTCCTGCAATAACATCATGATTTGCCCATTCCAATGTCAAGCACGTGGTATCGGGCAATAGCAAATGAGCACGCGGCTTGAGATTTACTTTTTGTTGGGTGTGATCAGGTATCAGATGAAGCTCATCGTATTACGAGTGATATCAGAATTTTTGATAGGTTAATCTACTCACGCAATAGAACATCGGTTTCAGATGAAGGTTTGTCCGGGGAACCGCGAAGCAGGCCGGAAGTTGTAACGGTCGGATCTGGAGGGGCGTATATACCCACGGAACCATCGACTGAAGCGATGGCTAAAAGTCCCAAGCATGGTAAGCTAGTCTGTTGGATCGAAGCATCATGATTAGCTTCTCTGTCAATCGAAGAATCCCTTTTCTACTGACTTTAGTCCAGGCGCAAAGAAAGCAAATTGTGGGGTTCGAAGATTGCGATCAATTCACTGTGCAAGTTATGCTGTGCCGTATCGAGTTCGTGCAGCGTACGTTTTTACATGACTCACCGGGCCATCGCCATCTTCCATCGCACCTCCTCGAGGACACCATCGGACAACAGTCGCTTCACTTGCCAAAGCCAGCAATATTCTCAATCGTGGATTTTGATAGGGTTGCAAAACGTCTTGCTGCAGACCTGCTGTTGGATGTGATGTAGGTATCTTGGCTTTCGCGTTTTTGGTAGTATCATTTGACCACCGACCCGGGCGAGCAGGACAGCCCAAGATCTCAGGCTCAATGAGCGGTATGCTCCAAATTTGTACGCTTCCTTTAGTAGCCATACCATGTTTGCGCATTTCGCTAGGTGGTATCAAGCCAGGGTCTTCTGATATAGTTGAGATTGCGAGATAATCGAGATGTGGCCCTTCGCGGGCCCAACTTGTGCCGGGTTGAGAATTCTCCATCCGCCCAGCTTTGCGACAATCTACCCCTGGTAAGAAGTCTAAGGACCATACTGGTCCTCCAGCATTGAAGATGATTCCACGCTTACCAAGTACTAGCTGATCTACAAGGAAAATGAAGCAATCAGATGCCGTTGAGCAGGACTGGGGTAGGATACACAAACACGGAACCTTGATGAAACAGGTCACAAGGTAAGGGTGGCAAGCATTTTTCCATAAACTGTTTACTTTTGAAGATGCATCACCTTACTTAGAAGAGCCCCAGCAAATAATTCGAACCGAAACTTGTCTTGCTTCGTTTCTTCCTTGTCCTCCACGACGCCGTTCACTTCCAGAGGCCCAGCATACAGATCCAACGATCCTCGGCCGTTGTGTCCAGATCTTTCAATAAGCAAGGAAGGTGCACTACTGGGGATGACTTTCGAAATGGTCTTGGAATGGTCTTCGGACTTTACAGCAGGAGGAATCTTGAGCTGTTCCGGCAGGTACGGCTGAATTTCATCGGCATCAAGGAGTGAAGTACTTAGCTCTTGAGAATTCAAGACCAGATTGTCGAACCAGCCTCCCCAGCGTGGGTTTTCCGTCCTTTGATCTATGCTCCATTTGCCTTTCTGCCAACCCACATCACACACCAAATCCATCACAGGGCCGTATAGTAAGTCCGCTTCCGCAGTTTGCATGCGTGCTCTCGTGATCGGATTTAATCCGAACTGAGAACGTTCAATCTGCCATCCATCACTTCCGCAGTGTACTGGATGAATGAATGAAGGCGGCTCCCATAGAGGACCGTATGGTTTTAGATATGCTGGTAAGGAGCGAGATCCCTGCGTGTCGGTATAAAGTCGCGGTAACAGACGATCGCGAGTAGCAGTACCATCGACATCTTCCTCAGAGTTGATTGCAGACATGTATCCTGACGTGGTATTGAGAGAACTTGAAGATCTTCTGGGACCCAGCACAAAGCAGGTCAAAGGTGAAAAAAATTATGACGCGGTGAATGTTGTTGATACGGGCTCGAGTCGGGATTGCAATTTGCAAGCGATACAGCAGACACAGCGCCTGATCGGCCACGGCAACAAAACGGTCAAGGCGTCGGATTTTGGCCCCGGATCGCCTGTATGATTCAAATATATATTGTCCGCTTTATCGAACCTCGCGACAATGCTTTTGCCACCCTTTTCAAGAGCTGATGTGATAATTGATTTCATTTCACAATGAGCAGAGTAGATCAGTTCACCTGAGAAGCTTCTTCTCACATGTTGTTTTAAATGAGTTCTCCTTCAGGCTTCCACATAATAGGCATTGTGTCACAGAAACTAGAATTCATTGAACTTTCAAGAATTTTATAGGAGATACGAAGGATATGCGATCATAACTCAGCCCCTCAAGAGCTGTACTGGCCAGCTCAAACGAGGAGCTCTCAAGGGGCTTACTCAAGTTTGAAGGTTATGGCGCAATTAGTCACATTAAGAATGTTGCGGGTCTCTCATTGAAATAACAGGTTACGGAGCATGGAAGGCTGATAAAAAAGGCAAATAGGTGAATTAATCACGAATATGGGGGTGCTCAAAGGCCTCCAAAGTGGTCCGATGAACCTTGGCTGAATTACGCCCAGAGAAAGAAGTGATCTCATCAAGTCTAGTCTGGGGTCTGAATAGCAGCAAAATGCCATTTCAGCGCTGTGTGCAATTTGATCATCTGGTTGGGTTGTGCTCAGCACTTCCCTGTGAAGGCGACAGCGAAATGTTAAGGGCGACACCAATGACTATTGGTAGTGCATATGAGCTTCTGCTGGAAGTTTCCACTACATGACTTTGATAAGATGAATATTATTATAGAACAAATATTAAAAGTTTGGGTATAACGTTTAAATAGTGTAGTAAATTTGAAAGTAAAGAGAGACGAAAATACGCCTCGTTTGTTGAATGTGGAGGAATTTTTCCAATCAACATTTTTATTGTAGACAAAATTTATCAGAATCCGCATGGAAATGTTCTTGAACTTTAGAGGGGGCTTGAAAGCAAGGAGATCTATTTTGCAAAGGAATTTTGCCTTTTCGTCTGGTGCTAATCTTTTGTGAGTGTTGACGACCGTGAATCTAGGGCCTATCAGGCGGATCATACTGATGGTTTGGTAGATATATTTTAGTACTTTAAGAAAATTGAGGACAAGGTCCAATTGAAATTCTTTACCTTGTCTTTCCAGATCCACTGGTACCCCATCATTTGAACACCTTGCGTACTTGCCATTCGATAATATTTCGCCGCCTGTCTGGAGCTCTTCTGAACCCCTTTCCCAGTTTCGTAGCAGAAAGCCAGCTCTATAGAGATCAAACATCCAATCCAAACATGCTGATCATCAGTATTACGCATACCGCGCTTGATGAAAGAAAAACCTGACCTAGCTGTGCGTCAGGATCCCCCAGCTTCGCTGCTAATGTAAAATATTGAACTGCCTGTCATGGTTTCAAATAATTCATATAAGCAGGCAGACTCAAACGCAGCTTTTAATTTCATGATAATATGCTTACAAGCTTTTTGTCCCTTGGGCACCCCCACCCCATCATAAGACACTGACCAAGTTCGTATAATGCTAGTAAGAGCTCGGAGATAATTGCTTTACACTCCTTGACCAATCTTGCGATACTTGTCCGGTGTTCTTGGCTTTGTCCAAGATTCACACTTTCGTCGACAGCAAGCAGTAGATCCATGTGCGTCATTTCGGATTTCAGATCGTTCAGATCGTTCACTAATGTCTCAGCGGAAAGTCGAAGCCACCAATAGGCTTTCATAGTATCTACTTCGCAACCCCATCCATGTCGGAGTGACAAAGCCCACATCAGCATGCCTAGCCCACAACCTCCCGCTTCAGTTGCCGAACGTCGAAAGAGGGCTGCGGAGCGCTTAAGATTATCCTCCTCGTGAGCCTTGATACCTAGCTGGACATAATTTTGAGCGGACCTCTTTCCTGAATCATATAACGAAAAATTTCCTGTGCATGATTTGAACTCCGAAGAGACTCCTTTCTCGTCTTCCTCTGAAAGAATTTCTACTTGACCGACAGCCGTACTACAACTGGCAGGAGATTCTTGCTCATCTTGGAGTTGAGTGACACATTCACCATTTTGGTTGTGCGATTGACTGGACGGGGGAAAAGAGAAGAATTCTAGATCTGAATCTGAGATTGGAGATCGTGATATGTAGCGTGGCATTTCACTCTGGTCATGGCTAGCGAGCCTTTCAAGATCCAGACTTTCTGATGGTAAAAAATAGATAGATAAGCGGCGAGAAGAAGACGAGGCTGATGTTATATTCGAATTTGTCTTAGACCTAGATCTACATGAACAATGGCTTGGTTCTCTACTGGAGGAGCTTTCGGAAGACATGTGATTAGATCGATTCTCTAGCGTCTGAGTACCACCATTGGTGTGAGGGACTTCATTGGTTCTGGAAGGGATGCGAGTATGTGGTGCCGATTTTCGTCTCCGGGATGGACTGAATGTTTTTGCATTGACTTCTGGGTCCACTAAAGAGTATTTTGAGGCAGCATCGACCAGATTTCTTGCGACATACGTTAAAAATTCGTCTTGCGAACCACCTAGCTTGCTCAAATGTACATCGTGACCGTCCTTCTGATTGTAATAATCTGCGTGATGCTTCTCGCTCTGCGTATGATTTCTTTCCTCGTGTTTTTTCATTGTCAGCATCTTTTTGAAGAGTCTGAAACGCAGATGTTTCCTAGGCGATGTTCTTCCCGTTTCCTGTGCTTGCATTGTTCTCGGGGCTGTGAGCTTGAAGCCTCGGCTAGAAAGATCTTCAATTGATGCCTCCAAACGCAGACGAAAAGAAGTTTGTTGTTGTCAATGAGAAGGAAACGGGACTTGGCGGAAAGACTCGATTGACTCAGCGAGTTGTGGGAGAGACGTTGCGGATATGGTATCAATGGATGTTGCAAGTTAGAAAGCAACGGACTGGGGTCAAGCAAAATGATGACTGCGGTGAAGGGTCGCGGATATAGTAAGTGCCATATTATCGAGGTGTTCTAGCAACAAAAGTTCATGCGTTGCTTGTTAGACTCCCTGGTCCAGACATTCCGTCACTTTCTAGAGCTGCTTGACCGAAATGGGATATATGGCCGGAACAAAGTATATCATCAGTGCAATTTGTGTGTATTCACTGTAGCTACCTAGTCTACAAGGGGTTGGTGGACTGTTTCAAATCTACATGCGGGAAGTCAGTTATAAGCAGGTTAGGTGCGGTCGAGAAGACCTTGTGTTTCATCAAAACGGGTCCATTGATTTTGAGTAGCGTGGTCAGGCTCATCGAAGTTGTTTGATTTTATCGGGCCACTCGATGTCGTTCTGATTGACCTTGGTTTCATTGCACGTCTCGGGATGAATGGTGAAATTTTGTTGATCTAAAGAAGACAGTTTGATGCTCACACTGGGTATACTATTGTTGGAACTAAACATCATGCTCCTGCTAGACCTCTTCAAAGCTTACATCTGTACTTATCATACCGCTACGTGGTCCAGGAACACGCTGCAGGTTTAATTTTAAGATTTAAAACGGGACTTATTTGGCTTGACAATACGTCGAAAGAGCTGCAGAGGGGATACTATGAAGCAAGGAATGCATTGCTAGAGGAACCCCTTGAGCCTTGTATGCTGGACATGAATGAGATAAATGCCATCGAGCAGCGAGCTCAGCGAGCTCCAGCGATTGTGAGAAAGGTCTATCATTAAAATGTGGCGCCGATC
>MWRH01010335.1:0-13088 GCA_002157025.1 Melampsora abietis-canadensis | reverse complement strand
CTGACATGAATGATTCTTGGGGTGTTGAGGCACCTGAACTAATCAAGTTCAAGGATCATTCTATCCCTGTTAATCAAGCTAAGTTCCTTACCCTCTTTGACCATCTCAACTTTCCTTGGGCTTGGGAAAAACAGGTGTTTGGTTCTTTCTTAGATGTCATTACCTTCCACATCAGCGCTCCCAACCTCTCAATCTCTCTCCCTCTTGAGAAGAAATCTTCCCTGATTGTAGCTTTAAGACAATTTGTCTCAAAACCTTCCTATCCTCTTGTGGCCTGGAAACAATAAACTGATTGGGCAAACTGGGCCATCAACACTTTCCCTTTGGGAAGGTGGGCAATCCAGTCATCCTGGGACAAGATTGCGGGTGAATTTCTCAAAAACACTCAGGTCCCACGCAACAAGATGGCTGTCAAGTATCTCATCTGGCACGCCAATTCTTTCAAAGCTTGGCCCGGTAGGCTAATTCTGGATCATTTCTTTTGGAATCTCAAATTAGCCAATTTAACCTTTTTCATGGATGCCTGCAACACTGGAATTGGAGTCTGGGCCCGGCATGCTTTCAGAATGTGGAGTCTAGCTCTCCCAGCCCCTTCTTTCAGAACTTACTGGGCGGAACTTTTTGCTGTAGTCTCAGCTATTGAGATTTCTGCTGTCAGGAACGCCAGACATGTCATGATCTTCTCTGACAACAAAGCTTTCTGTAGCTCCCTCAGTTCTCATCAACCAATAGATTAGGTCCAAATTCTTTTCAGGCACACAATAAATATCATATAGAAACATAAACTCAATGTTAAGGTCTGTCATATTGCTTGAATCATTAACTTATCAAAGTCTCATTTTCAACCATTGCAAGTAGTCGAGAAAGGGACTTACGCCAAACTTGCACAAACTCTTTACTCAGGGTTGAGCGTTTTGCAGGAGAACTCCTTAAAAGCCTTCTATCACATTTTCTATCAAGTAACACAACCTTGTGCCGAATCAAAAAGTTGTTTCCTGTTCTTTTGCGCACATTGTACATATACTAATTTCCAAGGAAGCTCTTCCCCTCCTTCTTTAAATTGGCCTCAAAAGTTTCAATATTCATGTGTCAATGTAGCACTTGCAGCCATGACAATGTTACAGGGCTCAATTTACATATGAAATTTAAAACTTTGAGATGATTTTAAAGGGGGACAGAAGTAGCTTCCTCCACAGAAAAAACATCTACAACATGCGGAGGAGTAGCACAAAAGAATCTTTCTTTCGTCCAAGGTTGCATTACTTGATAGAAAGTATGATAAAAAGCTTTTAAGGATGCCTTCTGCAAAACGCTCAACCCTGAGTAAGGAGTTTGTGTGAGTTTGGCGTAAGTCCCTCACTTGACTACTTGCAAGGGTCAAGTGTGGGACTCTGATAAGCTTACTGGAATCAGGAACACAATCTTGGATCTCCTTTCTGAAGGGTTTGTAACTGAAGCTGAAAAGAAAACTCCAAAGGCTACTCATTCTTATCTTCCACCAATTGATCACTCCATTGACGGTGGATTCAAATCCCCTCCAAAGTATTATCCCACCCCTGATGCCAAGAACAAGAAAAGGAAGGAAGACAATTCTCTCCTTCTCTGAAAGAGAATCTCTCAACTCTGCAGATATTGCTCATAGAATGGAACTGTCTACTATAAGTAAATACAAGTGTGGCACTCAATGTTTCCTCAAATTTTTTATCAAATACAACCTTTGTTTCTATCCAGACAAGGTTAATTTTGCTCACTTTGTTTCTCTTGTCTCCAAAGAGAGTGCCCCTTTTTCCATCAACAAATATCTCAATCCAAACAAGTCAAATTCTCCATTTGCAGTTATCTCAAACAATTCTCAAGACCGGTGAAAGAAGCTAGACCACTAACTATTATCAACCTTTCTGTTTGTTCTTTGTTCTTCAACAGCACTTTTGATGACTTCCTTTTTATGGCTATCTTTGGCATTGGATTCTTTGGACTCCATCATCTTGGCAAATTAGTTTATCCTGACACTAATATCCTCAGAAATCACCACAAACTAATCAAATGCTCCACTTTACTTTTCTCATCATGTGGAACAGTCACCACCTACATCTTACCATATCACAAAGGCAACCCCTACTTCAGAGGGAGTGAAGTTACCATCCCTGATTGCCCAAATGACCCATTCTGTCTGATTCATAATCTTCTTGTTTACATCACTGATAAAGACGCTTGGTTCCAATGATCTTTCCCTCAGGGAAAATGGACCCATTCCTACTAAAGCTTGGTTCACTTCCAGACTGAACAAAATCTTCAGCGGCTCAAGAGCTGGACACTCTATGTGAGCCAGAGGCGCGACTGCATTTTCTCAAAGTGGTATGGACAAAGAAACCATTCAATCAATGGGTTGTTAGTCATCCAAAGCCTTTAGGATCTACATTCAAAATCATCCTATTCTCAACGCCTTTGTCTCTAAAAAACATGTCCTGTCTTCTGGTGCGACTTTAGGAGAGCAAATCTTGTTCCCTAGCAGAGTTCTGTGAGTTCTTTTACACTGTCTTCCCAAAACTTTTGTTTTGTGTTCAAAGTTCCTGACTTTGCTTTTTTAATTCATGCTCTTCAATAGTCCAAAGCGCAAGCGTAAGACTTAATGATGTGATCCCTGGTTCTGCACCAGTTCAAACAAGTGGCAGTAAGTTATTCTTGATAACTTTCCATAATCCTTGCTGACCTTTTTTTGATTGATTGTTTGACAGGACTTTGTCAACAAAAAAATTAAAAATCAAAAAACTGACTCACCTTTGTGTCTCCAAGTAGTCATTTTTTTGTAGTTGGTAGGCATGATCTTGTCATGGCTTATTCACACTGCGCTTACTAACATTCTGGATTGTCTTTCTTTCTGAAAACATTCATCTTCTTTTTCTCATGCCTTTAACACCTACCTTTGTTCACAAAGATCCTTTGCTCACACCATCAAGCTCTTTGATACCATCATCCGGTCATTAGTTTATGAGGACAGTTAGGGTATTTTTTGGGCTATGTCTTATTTTCTTATCTCTACAAAACACAAGTCAAACCTTTGGTTGTCCTGTGTTACACAAGATAAACAACTAGATCTTTCACAGGAAAGTTTTTGCATTTGCCAAACTAAATTCCCCTCTAAGGAAAATTTTGAAGCAGATGTGATGTGATTTGTGAAAAGGTCTCCATTGTTCTTGCCTGCCATCCTATTGTTTTTCATATATATATGGAATAATTGATTTCAAAAAAAATGGCTCTCACCAGGGACATTTACTGCTATAGCAAAAGTGTTCCTTTTCATTTGAATTATGAAACCATCTTGAATTATTGTTGTTTTCAACTTTCCACTGCCTTCCTTATGTGTATCATAGACAACCCTAAGTTTTCACACCAGCCACACATTCTCATTAGTTGTCTGACTTTCTTTTTGAGTGCCCTGCATCAGTCAACTACACTTGCTCATTGTGGTATTTGTGATCTAAATCCTCCACTCAATATCATTATTCACAGTTAACGCGTCACAATATAAATCATAACAATCATGTATCCACTCTGTGCTTCCTAAACTTACATCATTACTTACACACCTTAGATTACCACTTATTTTCAAAATGCTTCTGTTAAAGTCAGGTATTTAATCATCCAATAGGTCCGAAATCCTCAGACTCTCAAATCTCATCTCTTGCAAGTGCAAGGTTTCAGCAATGTATGTCACTTTATAAATCCATTTAAATTGAACACTGCTCATCAGGCTCCTTCTGGATGGCTTATGAAGCTTTCTTTCCAATAAATTGCACAAATGAAAGGGACCTCTTGCTTTATGGAACTTATTAATCTGCGTTTAACAAAACTTGCATGAGTTTCCAAAACCTCCTATCCAACCAACAACATTCAGCTTCATATTACACCCTGGTTGTGATGTCCCAATGGTAAATTGATAATACTTGAAAATGGGTGACAAAGAGCTTAACAATACAAGTAATGATTACTTGGCCCCAATAACCAAAAGTAGTGATCTAGATACACTGCCAGCATAAGGTAATTTCACCGCAGAAAACACAATTTCATTGAATTTAGAATTTAATTTAAAATGCAGTTTTAACTCAGTTGAATGCAGAATTAATGCAGAATTAACGCAGTTCTAAAGCATTATTGATCATTCCTTGCTCTAAATGTATTCACTTTTTGCGCAGGGAACTTGCTTTATGCTGTAGTGAAAGTATACTATATGGAATGTACTGATTTTGCCAATGCTTTGAATCATTCCAATACATATGTTGCTTGGACAAGTAATTCTCAACAATGGCACATAATGTTCTCTATGTGACAAAACTGATGCACCCAAGAACACCTCAGCTTTTCTTGAGCTCTGTCCCAGTCTGAGAACAAAGTTCTGCGTTATCTATATCCCCATCATTGCATCATCCCTGCGACTCGAAAGTTAATGAGGTCATTATTTTACCCACATCAAGATCATTGGCCCCAATTTGGTTTTGATAGAGACATGAATTCTCAGATGCAAAGTGTAGTCTCATGAAGAAGTAGGAGAATGGAAGATATGAAATGAAAGTAAAAGTGAAACAAATGCTACATAAATCCTACAATAAAGAGATGAATTCAAGAATAACAAGGATTCTCAGGACATGGAGACTTGCCAAATGCTGCAGTGAGGGTTATACATCTGATTGTCATTGAATCAAGATACAAAAATAGTTTATGGAATAGAGGAAAATAGAGGGTTAAAACATTCCTCAAAAACAAGATCTAATGGCTAGTGACAAAGCATTTGAAATTTCAGCACCAATGTTGAACTTCAATCTTCTTGCTCAAATATGAACATTTCAAGCTTTCTAGACCACTTGTAGAATGCTCAGCTTGGTCACTTCTCATGCATAGCTTTTCTAAGCAATCCAATTACAAGTTTTTTTTCTGTGTTTTTTTTTGGGCCAAATCCAAGTTTCTTGCTCAAAAATGACATTTGGAGAATACATCACCAATATTGGGACTATATACAAGGAAAGCTATGAATGGAGAGATATGAGGCTGAGGATTTTAAGACTGCTCTCAAATGTTCAGAATGTTGAGTTTGGAACATTGGATTTAGGCATTTACTTTATCCGTCTCAAATTTCAAAGGCTTTGGCACTAGCCACTATACAACTTTGAAAGACACAAGCACTCCCTTTCAGATGCCACATGTGTCTAAAACCTCCTGTACCTTCACAGGTCTTGCCATAATAAAGTTTATCAGTAGATTATTATGAAGGACAAGAGTTGCAAGCAAGTTCCACCTTGAATTATGCACTATACATTGTGTGCTATGCACTGCGCACCTTGCTTGTGATGCTGGGGGGCAGAGAAACTATACAAATTCAAGAAAAGACAGTCTGTACAGGTCTATCCATCCCTTTTCTTCTTGACATCCCTTTTTGACTCTCCTTAACTTGATATCTCAATTCTTTGGCTTAACTTGTTCTTTGGCTGCCATGGTTTGTACTTAAAAACATATCTCTTGGTTGGAATGCAATGATTTACTCTTGATATTTTAATACCTTCATTTGTTCATCAAAGCAGGTGCTTTATTCAAAAGATGATATGATTAAAATGTAATGGGTTTTTTCAAGTTTTGTCTTGTTGGTCATCATAAGCAAATAAAAGACAAGCAAACTGGATTGTCATAGAACAATTGCTATGTGCAAATTGAAATCTTGATTGAATCAAGAGAGAAAGCAAGGAGCAACAAAGAACTCCAGGTCTTTTAGTTGCAAATCCTACTAGTTAAGCAGTTGACCAACCAGCTCAAGATGCAACTTTGTCTATGTAGCTGGTGGCCCAACCCTGAACTTTCAAGGCTTTTCTTTTAAGTGGTACAGTCAAATCAGAAAAGCTTGACCAATTTTGCCCACAAAACTTGAGCAAATTGGCCCGGAATTTGTGACAAGCTTTTCTGGTTTGACTGTACATAACTTCAAAGGAATTCTTCAGAGGAATTCTAGGTTTGTTTGTTGATGCTTCTTGAAAGATTCAGGGTTGCTGGTTCCAGATGTGTCTGGGACAAAAGCGCACAGTGGAAAGTA
The DNA here is from genome assembly GCA_002157025.1 of Melampsora abietis-canadensis. NCBI lineage: Eukaryota > Fungi > Basidiomycota > Pucciniomycetes > Pucciniales > Melampsoraceae > Melampsora > Melampsora abietis-canadensis. Next base: position 7,012 of record MWRH01010335.1, on the reverse strand, counting down.
CAGGTGTACATATGTGTGTAGTGCACAGTGCATAGTGCATAATTCAATGTGGTCCTTGTTTGCAACTCTTGTCCTCCATAAATTATTAACATTGTAATGATAGACCTCATGGCAATCCTTTCAATCTGAGTAGCCTCAACATGGCAGAATTTATAAGCTTGATGATCATATGCACATGTTGATTCAATGGTGAATTCCATTCATTTTATCCAGCTAAACATGTGTGATATGGTTGTGATATGGTGTGGCTTATGAATTAGCTTCAGCTACAGTCAGCTTGCATACGGTTTGGTGCAGCTTTCTTCTACGCATATAGAGGAATATGCATTTACAAATCTCATTTTGGCTGGGAAACCTTAATTTGGCCGCAAAAAACTGCTCAAAATCCTATGCATTTAGAGGGATTATGCACTTGGAGATTATGCAATTATAGAGAGTTGACTGTATGCTGGCAGGCGTGCCCGCCTATGCTCTGATTTGTATGTACATAAACAGACCCATGCAGCTCCTCAGAAACATATTGAAAAAGAATCTATGCCCTTTACTGATACATTTTATCCGTGTTGCCTTTCTTTCATAGCAACTTTTCAGGCATAACATGAGCTATCTTATTTGAGCGGACCACTCTGTCAGTGTCCGGAATCAATTGTTCAAATTCACCAGTTTGTGATGATCGACGTACTCATGGAGCTGTGAATCTATCAAAAACTCAACGAACAAAATGATTTGCCACGTAAGCCCTCATGCTCAACAGAAGGGGTTATGGTTTTTGTGATCTCTTCATCGGATTCTATCAAGAAAACATCCCTTCCCCGACAATAGTCGAATCCGAGATACATACAAAAAGCAAACGAGATCAAATGAAATGCACGCCTGGAACAGAGTTTTCTCTCAATCTAATCATTGAAAAAAAATCTTTCGAAAAGGATCATAAACATAAACATAATCATTCTCGAATTGTTCTTATTATCAAAATCAAAACAAAATCAAGATCACATAAACCAAGAACAAGAGAGAGAGAGAGAGTAAAATAAAAAGAAAGTGAAGTAAAAGGATGAACTAATTTCTCAATCAATGAAGTGTGTTGAACTGAAATAAAAAAAGCTTTATCCTACCATATTGTAACTAGGAAATTAAAGAGTATCGGAGAATAAAATCAAAAAAGGTCAATCAAGATATTTACGAATATATAAACTAAAATCTGAACAGAAACTCACATAAGTAAATTGGGAGTAGCAGAAACCATATCATGAGTCAAAACATCATCAGCCCTCAGCGAAAGCACACCATGATTAGAATTTCTTCTCAACATTTCTGTCATAGCTTTGGTTGACATATTATGTTGACTTAAATGGTACGCCATTAAAGCAGCAACGTGTGGTGCTGCCATACTGGTTCCTGAAATTCTAGCGGTGGCTTTATCTGAAGAGTACCAAGCTGATGTGACATTTGACCCAGGTGCGAAGAAATCTACGCATGATCCCCAATTCGAATAAGGCGCCCTAGTATCATCAATATCACTTGCTGCCACCACACTATAGACAGATAATGATGTAAAGGGTAAGTGAATCCATTCAAAGGCAAGAGAAGGGCGAAGTTCAAATATCAAAGCTTACTTTGCATCTGGACATGCTGCTGGACTAGAAAGACAAGAATCACCGTTATTGTTTCCGGCTGCAACCACAAAGTGTATACCTAGATCGATGGCGTTCTGAACCACTCGATCAAGCGCGGTATTTCTACCACCGCCAAGCGATAAAGAAGCCACGGTAGGCGGATAACCAGTGATTCGGAATTGCTCAACAACAAATTGGATACCTGCAATGATATCACTGGGCGAGTTATAAGTAGAATTGGAAAAGGAGGAAAAAAGATGAAAGCAAAAAAAGCAAAAAGTTCAGAGTTAGCATGAACACATCCATATCAAACAAAGACATAAAAGGAATGAGATATCAGTCAAACATACGAGGTAGCACCTCCTCCTTCATCTGATAACACTTTCACGGCTCGCACTTTTGCTGCTTTAGCAACTCCCCACCGACGACCAGTGATGACTCCTGCACAATGGGTTCCGTGCCCATTTCCATCCCACATGGCATCTACGAAGAACAGAACAGAGTCTTTAGAAACTCCCCAGTTGATGTTGAAGGAAACAGGACAAGAAACTCACATCCACCAAATTGGGCTGCAAATTCTACTCGACCTTCAAAATCGGCATGCGTAGCTCGGGCGCCCGTGTCCAGGACATAAACAATTGTACCCTTCCCATCTGGCTCTTGATAGGAATAATTGAAGATCGTCTTTCCCGGATCTTTTCCATTCGCAGTTATCTTGGGCCGCTGACTCATACGCTGTAAATTCCAAGGCGCAGTACCTTTTTGTATGAGATAACCGCCACCCGATTCAGTCGCTGCTGCAGATCCGTCAGCTGATTCGGCTGAAACTCCAGTGGGCGAAAGGTACTCCGAAATCGAATCCAGTATAGGTAAGGTGGTCATCTTTGTATCTGGGACCATTGCTTCGACCTTTGGAGAAAACACGAGTCAACGAAAGAACATTTCCGAAGAAAGTGAAAATCAAGACTCCAGCTAACCTCAGGACTCCGCGCTACAAATTCAAAAGCTCTTCCAACCAAACGAGCACTAAAACCATGAAGAACGTTCTCGGCGTAGACATAACCAATCTTACTTTGATCTTGTGAGGGCGTCATATCTTGCTCAATGAACATTTTCAATTGGCTGATGAAACGAGAAGCAGTTGCATTCTTTGACAAGATTACAATATAAGTTTCGGGCCGGTAAGATTGGTTTGGATCGCCAATCAAAGGAGCGAGTCGATTGGCTATGTCGCCATTATCTTCATGGCCTTCTTGATCGATCAGGGTGGAGGCTTTATTCGCAGTTTGATTTAATAAAATTGCTGGACGATCTTGATTTGACGTTGAAGTAGAATTTGACTCTTGTCTCTTAATGAATTGAGCATAACCAGAAGTAGAAAGTGATTGAATGGAATTGAATTGAGTAAGAAAAGCTAAGAATTGAATTAACGTTGGACCTTTCCTGATTCTCATCTTTTCTTTCTTGATCTCTTTAGATTCCTTCCTTCTCTTCTTCCTTCTTTACTTTCCTTGGTAAAAAAAACCTTCAAGGTTTACAGAACTGAGTGTCGCAGACAGTCACGCACAAACAAAACAAGACAAAACCAACAGATAAGGACTTTGACAGATGTTCAAAATTTGTGCCAGACAAGGTCAAGTAGTGTTTCAAAGTTGTGCTTTAAAGTTGAGAATGGTTTAAGTGAAGACTGAGTGATTATTTAGGGAAATCGGTGGGGGAAGGAGGGAGGTAACAGATGGACAGGAGACTAAAAGGCAAAAGCAAAAGGCAGATGTGCAACCAAGGCGGTTGACGCGCTTTGATGTTTAAATATCCTCAATGTCTCACCTCACACCATCCTTGCGTTCTGCCGCATCTTCAAAAAATGACTAAGAAGGTTTCAAAAGCAGGCCCAGTATACCTTCGCTGAGAAGCGAAGTGATTGTTTTGATCGACCGTTGGACATCGCAATTGGGTTCATTGATTATCTAATCACACCTGAAAAGTGATCGGTAGAGTTCACCTATTCCATTAGTGGTCAGCCTTCTGATGAGATCTGCGACCGGCTCAGCAATCAATTCAAGATAACTTTGACCCTTGCCTTCGTTTCATCAACCTTTCTAACTTTTCTCACCTTGATCAAACATCGGAGCCTTGATAGCTAAACTTAACAACCCTACCTACAATGCTCTACTCCGTCTACTTATGTTGATTCATGAAGAACTCCATGCCATCGAACTCCGTCCAAAGAAAACAAAAAGTGGGATTGGTTGGCATCTCGAATGAAGCTATTTTCTGTACTTTTCTTCATCCCATTCCAGTGTTGCAGACTATACTTCCATCAAATCCGTTTCATCATCTACAGCTCTTGAGAGAAGACCATGAATAATCATCACTCTAATTTAAAAATTCACTCATCACCATCACTCAAACCCAGAAACCTTCAGTGGTTGACCGCCGAATGTTTTTGAAAACTGATCTGTGTAGAATTTTGTCCTGAACCAAGCCCATTTCCATGATGCACCCATGAAAAGCGAGTGACATGGGACGCGATAAGACAATGTATACCGCGTCCTATGTGCATCGCGTCGTCCAGTTGATGACCAGACGTGTGCTCTCAGGGCAAAGACGGTCAAGCCACGCACAGTCTCACCACTGGAGGCCACACTATGACTGAAGAAGGGACGTACAGTACACTCGTTCTAAGATCCTCTTCGCTCCGTCGACTGTCCATGGCCACACTCACCGTCCTGCCTTAGCGCCTCCACATCTGGCTGATTTCTTGATTCAACTCCACGTGACTCGACCCCGAAGGGTCACGAGAGGCCCTCAAAATTCTGCTCACAGCCAATTGATTCTGTTGATCTTGTTCCTTATTCTCACCCTTGTCAGTTATTATCATTTTCTTTGCACTGCAATCAATACTAGCCTGAAATCGTTGACTCGTGGATTTCCTAAGTTTCAGGTTTTGTTTATTTTTTTGAAGAATTATCATCACATTCACGATTCCTTGAGTCGATTCAAAGAGGGGGAAACCTCTGAGATTGATGGAGATGGTGACTAAGCCACGATAAGGGACAAGACAGAGGTATTATATTGTAAAAAATGTTCAATGTAGAATCGCAGAATGATCACCCAACAAAAAGTTGCAAAATACAGCAACAATGCAATGTGTTGCAACTTCATACCGGTAGTGGGAAATTTGAGAATTCGTCTATAAGACATTCAAAGAATTGAAGATTTCTAAAAGCCCTCTTTATTGCACAAGGCATGATGGAACAGAAACATAAGATGATATGATAGGCTTATACAAATCCTTAAGACATTTCAGTATTTGTCTGGTAACCTTAGTACTGAACATAAATCAAAAGAGGGAGTAGTAGAAATTGAAATGACCAGCTTTTATTTGTTGGTTCTATTGTTTTGAGATGAATTATGTATAGATAAGAATAAATTAAGATCATTTAATTTCCGGTGAACAAAAGGCAAAAAGAATGTCCGATAGAGATAGAAGAAAAAGAAAAAAACAAATGTAAAAGAGTGACTTGGCGCTGCTTTAAAAGTGAATTCTGAAGCCATATTGTGATCTGATACTAGATTTAAAATGGGAGGTCATCACAGCAGAAAGGAATAGGAAGCTTATTGTAGTTTTCATCGAAAGGACTGTCTAACACATCAACTGCTAAGTCAGGAGGCTTCTAATTCAGAATGATTTGATTTCTGATTTTTCACAGCCAAGTCTAACACAAGGCCCTTCTGAGTTGTGCGCTCAAGAGATGCTCCTTTGATGTGAAATTTGGAAGCCGCTCATAACCTGGGTTCCGTTGCAAAACAGTCTTGTAATTGTTCTTCGACAACGCTAGGATCCGTTATAGAAGATGTATGTAGAGATGAAAATCTAGAGATCATGCTTGAGGCCATATTGGACTGAATTGTACCACTCGACTCTGACCTTGGCTTTCGCCAACAAGTTGGAAAATGACTAGGAAGGTGTTCATGGCTTAGGGCCGATGAGTGCTTGGGAGGATTATATCGTAACATGGGGTAGTTGGGTGCACTGAATTCAGCACGAAGGTTGACGTCGAAGGACTGAACTTTCCGTAGCTCGAACTTTGGACTTTGTTGTGGGGGATGGTGTGCACAAGTATGATAAGATGGTAAGCCGGGGCGGACGGGCGTTTGATCTTGTCGATCGCCGAAATTATTGCTCTTTTGAAAAGGGACCTCTTGTTGAATTGTAGAAGAACTTGAGGCGGGGTCCGCAAGCAAGTCAACTCCCTGATGATGGATGCCACGAGGCTTTGCAAAACCGATAGTCGAGCTAAAGTTCGGATGTGAGCCACGGTGGGAAAGCCGCCGACAGGACCTGGGACGTAACTTTGGTGGCGCAATGGTAGATCCAAATCTCAAAGATTTCAATGGGGGCGGATTACACTGTTCAGAAGGACTAGTAGCCATAACGATCTTGGAACCTTTCGAGCTTTTAGAGCTTTTAGAGCCGGCATCAATCGAGGAACCCCGTAGCTTGTTTGCTGCCTTTGCGAGCCATTCAAACCGACTCTTGGTGGTTCCAAGCGACGTCCGGTCATCACAGTAAGGTCCGTCTCTTTCGTGTAGGAGGAAGTCCCAATCGTCCTCTTCTTCATCTAGCATCGGTACTTGGGGAATTGGTGTGGCCGGGCGCCGACTGCCTTTGCGCCTTCGTAGAGGAAAAGTAATAAGAGTCGTCTGAAAATTCATGGCAGCCGGCTAACATGAATAAATCTCACGTCAATCATTTGCATCATCGCCGAGTTGTGTCACAATTTTTCCACTCGAGTTTGCCATTGCATTTGAACTCACAATCTGAGGTCATACGTTTGTTTGAGGCTTCGAAGAGGATGGAGTGCCGCCGGAAATCGAGAATCGAACGTGTATGGAAAGATAAGGATGAAAATGTGGAATCGGGAGTAGGTCAAAACAAGGAGTGGAGATCATGGGTTTTGTAAGTTTTCATTGCAAGCTAAGCTGAGACCGTTACAAGCCAGTCAGCGCATGGAGTTGTGTGCAATATGAGTCAGTGCATAAAGTTTAAGAGGTAGAATCTGGTCTCATCGTCGTATGGAATCACTATTCGAATGATCTTCCATGGAGCTTGCGAGATTTCTTTCCCTAGCGGTTCGATGCCCAGAACAAATTACCCCGAAATTCGAATCGATGTTTGTAGCTCAACACAAGCCCTCTCTGCGCGGCCGCGTCCGCGCCCCGCTAAGAATCGATGCTTGCGTGCGGAAAGCTTATAAAAGATTTTCATTTCTTTGAATTGAGATAAAGTTTTTTTTCCCGTTTGATATCAAGAATGGTCGTCGAGTGAGACCCATTGGGACTCAAGCTGCGATCGGAGTCACATATCATTTCTTCAGCACTCTATTCTCCTC
>MWRH01010310.1:0-10168 GCA_002157025.1 Melampsora abietis-canadensis | reverse complement strand
ACTACGATTACCTCAATAAATCTAAGCTCACGGTCGATGGAATGAATGACTTGGACGAATGGAAGAGTTTGCAGGATAGCTTGAATGTAGTTGGTTTAAGTGAAGAAGAGCAATTCAATCTTTTCAAGATTATTTCCATCATTCTTCACGTTGGAAACATCGTCATCACTTCTGATCGCTCGGATGTTGCCTACATCCAATCGGCCAAAGATACAAGCTCACTGGTCAATCTGGAAAAGACTTTCCATCTTCTCGGCCTCCCTAATCTGGAGGAATTCAAGAAGAGTTTGCTGAAACCGAAGATCAAAGCCGGACGTGAATTTGTAACGCAACAACGAAGTGCGAAACAAGTGAAGGAGGAGCTTTCATCCCTATGTACAACCCTCTACGAAAAATCATTTGGGAAATTAATTGAGAAGATCAACGGCATGTTGGACAAAAATCAAAAAGGCACCCATAACAGCCTCTCCTCTTCGATCACCAAGTCCACTTTCATTGGCGTCTTGGACATTGCAGGTTTCGAAATCTTTGAGACTAACGGGTTTGAGCAACTTTGCATCAATTACACCAACGAACGTCTCCAACAATTCTTCAACCATCATATGTTCGTACTTGAACAGGAAGAATACTCACGGGAAGACATTGATTGGGATTTTGTCAACTTTGGACTCGATCTTCAGCCTACTATTGATTTGATCGAGTCCACTTCCGAACCGATTGGTATTTTAAGCTGTTTGGATGAAGAATGTATCATGCCTAGAGCAACCGATACAACTTTTACTGAAAAATTGATTGGTTTCATGAGCAAAGACAACAATCCCAAGTTCATCAAATCACGTTTCAATTCCAACACTGGCTTCATCATTCAACATTATGCCGGGCAAGTCGAGTATAGAACTGAAGGTTGGCTCGAGAAGAATAAAGATCCACTGAATAGCAATCTTACCAATGTCCTTGCCAGCTCAAACGATAAGTTTGTGGCCTCCCTCTTTGAGGAGTATCGTGAAGCAAACCCGGATCCCACTGGAGCTGTCGTAACCTCGACTTCTTCATATGATCTTGCGGCGTCTGCTACACCTGGACCTGCCGGAATGAACAAACGGAGAGGAGTGAAGCGTGGTGCATTCCGTACCGTTGGACAACGTCACAAAGAGCAACTCGGCACACTGATGAATCAACTCCAATCGACTCAACCTCACTTTGTTCGATGTATCGTGCCCAATCCAGACAAACGGCCTGGGGTGATTGATGTGAAGTTGGTATTGGACCAACTGAGATGCAATGGTGTACTCGAAGGAATCCGAATTGCTCGTCTTGGGTATCCCAATCGATTACCATTTGTTGAGTTTAGACAACGATATGAGGTGCTTACACCTGGCATCATCCCGAATGGATACATGGACGGTCGCAAGGCATCTATCAGAATGCTCGGGGCACTTGAATTAGATGAATCAGTCTACAAGATTGGGCTCACAAAAGTATTCTTCAAGTCTGGTGTGCTGGCAGAGCTCGAAGAACGTCGAGATGAAGGGTTATTTGACATCTTCACCAACTTACAAGCAAACTGCCGGACATTCATTCATCGGCGTAAGATGCGCAAGATCCTCAACAAAGCTAAGGCTATACGCACGATCCAACGTAACGCAAGGATTTATAATGAGCTCAAAGGCTGGCCTTGGTGGCAACTTTACACCCGTGTTCGACCTCTCCTTGCGGCGACCAGAGATGATAAGGAGATGAGGAAGAAGACGAATGAACTGAATCAGTTACGAGAGCGGAATGAAAAAGAGAGACTAGAGAAGGAAAGGGTCGAAGGTTTACGGAAAGCAATCGAATTGGAGAAAGAGAAGGTAGAAAGAGAGCTAGAACAAGAACGGATGTTGAGCTTAAATAAGGAAGAGCAGTTGATAAGGTCAAAGGAGATGGAAGTGGCTCTGGTGGAAGAGCTTGAGACGACAAGGAAAGAGTTGGAGAATCTGGAGGATCAGTTGGAGAAGGAGTTAAACTTACACGAGATTACGAAGGCTGATCGTAGCGAGCTTCAAAATCAGATTGCTGAACTCAATCAACGTATTGAAGGTTTTTCGGCAGCTCAACAACAATTGAGTGAAAAGGAGATGAATCTGAATGAAAAGATTGGCGCACAAGACCAATCCATTGCAACACTCGAAGCTGAAAGAGATCAACTAACTAAAGCTCACGAAGACCTCAAAAGACAACTGACGGAAAATGAAGAGGATCTTGAAAGGAGTGAGAAGAGATTGAAGGTACTTATAGCTGAATTGGAAGGGAAACTTGAATTTGAAGTTGAATCTTCACAGAAATTGAGAGCTAAGGTGGAGCAAGTTGAAAAAGAATTGACAAATACCAAAATTCAATTAAGTGAACTGAAGAAATTGATTATTGATTACGAGTCTAAATTGAAACATAAGGAGGCCGAGACAGTGACTCTAGAGAATCAGCGATCAACGATCAGTAAAGAAAAGGAAGCCAACCTGAAGCGATCAAATGAACTTGAGATCAAAGTAGAGTCTCTAAATCGGCAACTTGAGGATTCAAAACAAGAGATCCAACGATTTAACTCAAATGAACAAATGCTGAGAAATGAACTCGACGAGACTCGTAGCTTGTTAGAAGCTAAATGTGGCGAGGAAGATAAGTTATCAAAGGTCTCAAAGGCTAGAGAAGAAGAATTGAATAAGTTTAGAGAACAACATGATCAATTATTAACGGAAATGTCAAACTTGAAGCGACTTGGTAATGAGACTGAAGCAAAATTGAAGGCTGAGTGTGATGAAGTTCGACAGGAATATAAACTAGCGGCTGCAGCCCATAAAGAAGCAACAGAGTATGTCAACTCAACTAGAGCTAGACCTGAATGTTATGCCACGGGAAATACTGACATTTAGACTGTTTTGCTTGTCATCGTTTGAATCTCACAGGCAAATTGATAATCAGACTCAAAAATTATCTGAACTGGAATTAGCGCTTCAAAAGGCAGATCGAGCGAAGCGATCAGTTGAAATCGAATTACAAGATGTCAGATCGAAACAAATTGAATCCAACGATGCACTCAACCGGACTTCGAAAGAGAAAGAAGGATTGGAAAAACAACTAGTCGCTAGTAACTTGAAGTTTCAAGATATGGAAGATGCTATGTTAAAGATCGAACGTGAGCGATCTGCATGGACTCGACAAGTTGAAGATTTGCGCACAAGACTCGAGGCAGAATTGATTAAACGAATGGAATTGGAAGACGAAAACGTAAGAATGGATCAAGATCTGAAGGTTCATAAAGATGCAGTTTCTGAACATGAAAAGAATGCAGCCGGATTAAGAAAAGAACTAACATTAAAGAATCAAGAATTACATAAAGCGATTTCATTACAAGATAAAACGATAGTAGAACATGTCCATGTATTAGAAGAAGCTAAGAAATATACTGATAGACAATTGACCGAGACTCATGCGAGATTGAATGAACAAAATGGGTATGTTAAACAATTAGAAAGAACAATTTCCAGACTGAAAGGTGAAAGTGAAGATCTGTCCCGCGAATTACAAAAAGAAAAACTTAATGGACGTCAAGCCTTATTTCAAGAACGCAAAGTGAGTGGGATGGGTGATCCAGCTAATTCAGCTCGTGAAGTTCAAACTTTAAAATCAAGTTTAGAGAAAGAAAAGTTGGCACGATCGACCGCGGAATCCACAAGTAAGTAAACCCTCTGGATTACCATCTGTCCATGATTTTGTTTCAGTTGATACTGGCAGGATTGATATTCCCCTTTTCTACTTTACTCAGTCAAAAAGTTACAGTCTGAACTTCAAATCGCCAAGTCTAACGCCTTACCGGTCACTTCAATGGGCAATGTTGGACGTCGAACTCATACTGAGGTGAGAATGACATTTCAAGCACTTTGGTCTGTAGTCATTGTGACTGATTGTGACTCACTAATACACATATTCATTGGTAATCTGGGTTCAGAACGTGATGGCCGGCACAGAGGTCAGTACAATGGTCAAGAGAAACTATGAGAATCGAATCGCCGATCTCGAACGACAACTGAACGATCGGAGCGCAGCGGGTCCGAGCAAAGCGACGATGGAGCGAATGCGGAGACAGATTGAGCAACGGTACTCTGATCTTATCAACATAGTCAAAGCTCCCCCTAGCGAAGGCGGCGATGAACCTTTCCGCAATAAACTCTTGGCTGAGTTGCAGGAAGCTAACCAGGAGTTGGAAAACGAGATGTGAGTGTTTCTAGGCGTGTGTATCTGGATGCGCATCTGCTGATTGTGTTTTGCTGCAATCTTCATTCCCATGATCCAGTGCCTCTTCTTTAGACGGCTTGGGACGTCCTCTGATCGATAAGATGAAAAACCTCTCCAATGGGGCTGCCTTCAAACGCGGACATGGACGACCCGGCTCAGTTGCACGGATGTCACGTGAGATTGACCAAAACATAGCACAAGATCGGAATTCAAATATCCCATTGGAGGAGACTGTACGAAAATACGAAAGAGCTAATCATAACCTTCAAGCCGATTTAGAAGTTTTGAAGATGCAACAAATGAAATCGGACGTGATTAGAAATCATTTAGAATGTCAATTGAGACAAATCTTAGAAACTGTGAATGAAGAATCTGCAAATCCATCTAGGACGATGGAAGATTTAAGAAGAAGATTGAATGAAGAAAATGTACAATTAGAAGAGATGTTGAGGGAAGAAGTAGAAGCACGACATCGAGCAGAAGAAGCTAGATTGAAAGGAACTCAAACTCTTAAAGAATTTCAAGATTCGATTACGAATGGATTAGATAATCGGTTTGGTAGATTGGAATCTGATCAGGTGGCTTTGGCTCAACAGAATCGCATAGGTGCTCAAGCTTTGGAAAATCAAAAGATGCAAATTGTAAGTTTGATTCAGCATTGTCAGGACGCTAGCTCCTGAGACCACCTCGGACGAGTGTTAACATTTTGGAGTTTGCGGGCTGATTGCTTCTTTGAACCGGTGATATTTGTGAATCTCAGAATGAGCTTCAGCAGATCAAGACTTCACTTGAAGCCGGTGAGTGAAAAAAAGTTGATCTACGGCTGTTGGATACTGATGTCTACCTCTTGTTCTGTTTTAGAGCTAATGGAGTCTAGAAGACGAAATGACGAGCTAGAACATCTGCGTGAGTTGGAGGCCGAAGAGAAACGGCAGTTGGTCGTCGAACTACAAGAAGCTGAGATCGAGCGAGCCTCAAGCGGTGACCTGGAGCACGCACTTGCTTCTTGGAAACAGTAAGTTTTATCGAACAACGCCCAAGTGCTGCAGTGATTCGTGATCTGATGGTCTACTGAGAATTTAGGAAGGCGGACTCTTATCGTGATCGGATCGAAGCTGCTGAAGTAGCTCGGGTGAAGGCTGAAAAAAGTGAGGTGAGTAGGTCAGGATGATGTCATCAGCGCCGCAAAGCGTTTGGAAAAGACAAGAGATGAAAGGCTAACGAGGAATCCATCTTTGAGACCTTTGCAAGGGTTTCGCTAACAGATGTTGAGCGACGAAGGGCAGAAGCTGTAGAAGATCGAGAAGCAGCCGAACGAAGAGCAAGAGAAGCAGAACAAAAAGTGAGAGAATTGGAAGCATTTGTTGAAGATGAAGGTGGCGGGTTTACGAAGGCTAGAAGGGAAACGGAACGCGCAGTTGCAGAATTGAATGAGCTTAGAGCTCAGTACGATCGAGCTATGAATGATCGAGATTATACGGTGGAAGCTACTCGACAGAGGTTTCAACAGGAACTGGAGAGTTTGGCTGTAAGCATTTGCTTTCGAATTTGTCAATTGCAAAGCTTAGACTAAGGCTGAAACTGATTGTGGTACATTTTTTGGGCACACGAATCAAGGCCGAATTGGAGATGGAGCGTGAAAGGACGATGCGAGTGAGAGAGGAAGCTAGACAGCTTAGGACAGAGCGAGACGAATTGCAGATCAAGAGTGATGATGGATTGTACTCCAGAGGTGGATTTAGTAAAGAAAAAGAAAGGTTAGAGACCAAGTGAGTTTAAATTTTCCTCGATCGCAATTTGCATTACAGAGTCACGAATCCTGATATTCCTCGGTTCGATTGTTATCTAGGATATTGGATGTGACAAAGGCTTATGATGAAGCTGTAGTTGCACAGGCAGAGCAATCTTCACAGATAGTCAGTTTAATGAGTCAAGTGAGGGATCTAAGAGCAGCTCGAGATGAAGCGGAAGCCGATAGAGCTGCCCTGGTGACAGCTAAGAAGTCTTTAGAGCAGAGACTAGAGGAAATCGGCACTGAATACCTATCAGCCAATTCAGGTGAGGGACAGACGTGAATGCTTCAGATGGTGAACGCACTGACGGATATCCATCATTTTAAATTAAATTGGACGAACCATCATCTTGAAGGTCGCTTGACAAACGATCGCGTCTTGCAAACCCTTCAACAAGAGCGAAGTGAACTGAAACGGCAGCTAGAAGATCAGTCGGATCTTTGTTCAATCGCCTTGGAACGACAAAAGAAGGCCGAAGCATTTGCCAACGAGTAAGTCTCGATGACCATTGAAAAGCTCATTTTTGGTGTAGATACTGTCCACGATACCAGTTTGAAGTGTAAAAGTAGTTTCCTGATACAAGGTTTGGATGATGTGTGCATAGTTGCCAGATCGAAGCAGCAAGAGAAAGATCCGAAAGTACTGATTTGCTGAAAGCAAATGTGAGGTTTCTTCTTTGATTTCGTGAGGGGTCTCTACTTGACACTAACAGATACGTGTCATCATGGTTTGATTGTAGACTGAATTAGAGAGAAAGATCAAGAGCCTGAATTTGAAGATTGTGGATTTGGAGACTCGTTCAATGGCTTCTGGTTCACCACGACCGCTTAGCGCAGGCTCAAACTTAAACCGAAAGCTGAAGTCGATCGATCCTAAAGAATATGATGAATTGGTTAACCAATTAGCACAAGAAAAAGAAAATGTAGTACGAGCTACACGGAGATCAGATAGATCATTGGAAGATTTACAGATCAAGTTGATGGATTCGGAAAGGTCGAGGAATCGATTGAGGGATGAGATATCAAATTTTGAGAATAAGTTGTTGACGCTCAGGAAACAAAATTCAGATCTGGTGGGTGATCTTGAATCTGACTTGTGCCCGAGATGACTTTTTAGCTGATATACACAATTCTTGTCTAGCAATCTTCCGAGAGTGAACTGCAGCTGGCTAAACGAAGAGCTGAACGTGATGCGGCTGACATGAAAGAGAAAACATTACGGTGTGTATAACGATTTTTTCTAGTTGATCTTCTAATCGAAATCTTGCTTACAGTCTCATTGCCTTGCAAATTTGCGATTCAACTGATAGGTTACAAGCCGAGTTGGAGCGGTATCGAGCAATGGGAGCCTTGAATCGATCGCCAGGCCCGTCTCGGCGACCTTGAAGCTCGGCTCCTCCTCCATCAAACTGTCGATACACAGCCCTCATAAGGACATGACTGATTTTTCTCCTTTTCGTGTTTTATAATGATTTATTCCTTCTATCATGATGTATATTCACCTTTCTTTTGCCACTTCTTCCTTTTACCCAAAAAAACAACACTTTACTCAGATTGGTGTTCATAGGATTTATCTTGTTGTGATGATTATAATTTAAATTAATTTTTTGTTTGTTTCGCTCATCTTTTCTAGTAGGGTCAATCATTTTCCTCAAATTGTGAATAATTTATTTATTACATCTCTCTCTTCCGTATCTCTTTTTCTTTAGCAATTATGTAGCTTTTCAATGTTTTTCAACAAGTTCTTTTTTGGAAACTTTTTAGATTAGGATAATGTTTGTTCTGAATACTTTAATTTAATCTTTTTGAGTATGAGAGTCAATAAGTTTTTTGATCAGTTGAAAAATTGATTAGGTTTTGTCATAAGGTATCATCCTAATTCAGTGAAAGAGTGAGGTTTGGACAGCATGTTTGAGAAATGCCTGCAATTTTCAAGATGTGATTGAGTTTGCTGACTATGCACAATGAGACAAAATGATTAGTTTGAGAAAAAAGGAAAAGTATAGGCGAGCCAGCTCGAAAGCCGGCTCGTCCGATCAAGAGATTGAGCATCGGCTTACATCATGGACATAAACCCGACAGCGGTGCTGGGTGAAGCGAATGGGTCGCTGTGCCATGCCCAAACCCACTGCCGACAGTCAGGTATCCTTGATCACCCAAGACTGCAAACGCAAGGTAAGTATGAGAGCAGGCTGCAACATCAGAGTTATATAGGTAGCTATTTGCAGCTCATGTTCAAACCTTGCATGCTGCTTCAGACATTCGGGTCGGCGCTTAGGCAATCAAAGAGAAATGTCTTCATAGAAACGCCAAGAATCATTAATTGATCAAATTCATTCAGCCTATAAACTTTTGAACATGTTTCCTTTACAAGGCTTTCAAATTCAAGTTGCGCTTTCATTGGCGAGTATTACACGGAGAAGATGAAAGAAGAGGGGCTTCTTCTTATCTTAACAAAGTCTTTGTACACCGCAACATCACTACCTACATATTGCTGATTGTGACACCCCCCTCATACTTGCCTTGCGTTTGCAGTCTTTGGTGATCAAGCATACCTGCCTGTCGGCAGTGGGTCTGGGCATGGCACAATGACCCATTTGCTTCACCCAGCACCGCTGTCGGGTTGATGTCCATGATGTAAGCCGATGCTCAATCTCTTGATTGGATGAGCCGGCTTTCGAGCTGGCTCGTCTATAATTTTTCACTTTTCTTTTTAATGATACCAAGTTTTTGAATCAATAGAAGTGCACGAGTCACTCTGATCTACGGAGTTAATCAACGTGTGATTCCTTTATTGCAGTTGCTGGCGGTGCTTTGAAGTGAATGCCTTTGAGTCTTGACCGCCACAATTAATGGCGAAGCAATCTCTGTGTCTGACGACTGTAGGGAGCTAACTTAACACAAGTCCAATCTCTCGCAGGGCTTTCGTACCTTCGCGAGCTCGCCGGAGCTCGCGAGGAAGAAGTGTCTGACTGTGGGACTTGGTTAAGTTAGTGTAGAGAGTATCGCGCAAAAGTATTCATTGCCAAGGCCGATATCTCCCTTTCGGAGCCCTCCGGTCATTCCCCGCGATGATTACTCATACTGTCCACGGCAGATGCGAAATTTGAGCGCGTTATATTGAAGCGCTATAACTTATGACAACTCCCTTCAAATCGCACACTTATGAAATGAGGGGGATTTATGCTCGCAACGTTATCCCGAGTCCACTTATAGCAATTTCTGCAGTACAATGACATGGACTCCGATCAGTGTTGAAATTCATGAGTCTATATTCACTCCATTCTGACTATAGGATGTGGTCGTTTGGAAAAGACGAATTTGCGGTTCACAATGGCTATGATGTCTAATTGAGTTTTAGTATCTAGAGGTGCTGGTACAGCTCCAACTTCGATTTTACGAAGTAAAGCTAATGGGGAAGCGAATTCGACAACTTTGCCTTCCAGCTGATGATTACCGATCGTTAACAAAGGTTTTTTCTAGAATTCAGCGATATCGAGTCCAAGTGAGTAAATAAAGTTTTGTTTTGAGAAACTCCAGTGAAAGAAATAACAAGCTTACGGGATCGGAGACATCAAGTTGTCCAATCTCTAAACCTGCTCGTGCTGACATTTCATCAATATCCTTATCATGACTTGAGATTTCGAGCTTGCCTTGTAATTCGACTATAATCGTTTCTCCATTGACAACGGTACACGTCGAGTCAGTCGTCACATTTTGTCCAGCCTTCAAAGTTGTGACAGATATAGGAAGTCTCATCCCAGCTGTTGGAGGTTTGCGATGATGCGATGAAGCTACCAAGCGAGGTTGAGCTGCATCCGTCAAACATCAGATGTCATTGTCTCGTTGACCAAACCACGTGAAAGGCGTCTGGACCGAGCTGGTTGTGGATGTTGATAACCGACCCGCGCTTAGAGCATCTCCTATTGTTCGAGTAAATTTACAGTAAAATTTTTGCACGTAGTGATTCGGTACAGTAAGGACCCAAGAATGCTCCTATTGGGGTTTGTGCCGAAAAATGTCGGGATTTAACCTTTATAAACTTGTTCATTAGCGGTGTACAAACATAGCACCCATGATGAAAACCCATGATAAAAACCCATC